>JAYJMH010062069.1:0-12093 GCA_036873815.1 Phacellophora camtschatica | reverse complement strand
TCCTTTTCCCTTCTCTTCTCTCCTCCGCAGTTTCTAATATTTATTTTTTTTCGGACGGAGAGCCTGATCTCAGGCTAGGGTTGTTGTGGAGTCACTGAGATTAAAATTTGCAGAAACGTTATAACAGAGCTGCAAGAATCTTAACAAATAGCAGCTATGACATTCCCATCAGACCAATTATCAACAAACTTGGTTGGAAAACAATGGGCAAGCTTGTAAGCGAGGGATCAAAAAACCATGGTTTACAAATCGCTTCATAATCTCGCCCGGCGATATTTGTGCGATCTTTTTACCAGAGACTCTGAGAATTCTTTGCACAACCTGCGTAGTACAAAAACTGATGTTAGGTTACCAAAGAAAAACTCCCATAATGGACAAATGTGTTTTTCCGACAGAGTTGCCAGACTTTGGAATGGCCTCTCAGCTGATTCCAAAACATATTCCTCCCTAAACCTTTTTAAATACAGAATATTTTTATTACGATTGTAAAGAAGGTTTTGACTCATAATTTATTTTAATTAAAGTAGTTTAGTTAACTTATTTTTATTCTATTTAATTTGTTACTATTGTAATTTGGAGGGCCCAAAGAAATCCAGCATTTGCTGAAGTGTTACCCTCCTTAAAGTATTGAAATGAATGAAAATATGCAGTAGTCTTTAACAGAGCCGTAGGAAGCACTTTTTGATTGGAAGGGCTAATTCGCCGAAGGCGAAAATAAAGAAATGGCGTACAGGGGGAAGCCCCGGGGCTTGCCCCCGAAAATGTTTCTGCGAGACACCCTTTTACTCTTCCAGGAACGCCTTTTCTAGTGAGAAATATTACCGAGAGATTACTCTGTATTTCTCTCAATTTTTTATATATACAATTTTAAAAGTACAACAAAATCTTACTATAGTGTCACAAGAGTAATATTTTTTGTATGTTTATAATTTTTTCCTATGGCTAGGTTCCTTTGCTTTCAAGACTCAGTTTGGTATTAAAATCAGATTTGAAGCCGTTAAATCTCCTAAGATGACTATTGGCCCAAATTGACTCTAACAAAAAATCAAACAAATAGCACAACCAGAGCAACGAATGCCAATATATACAAAATAAAATAAAAGTTTAATTTGAAAAAGCTAGTTCTGCACGTAAGAGAAAAATTGTTGGAATCCAAAGTTGCCCCTTTTTCAAATTTCTCCTCTGAGGTAACGTAGTCTCGAAACTTCAAAATTAGATGAGAGGCACCGCACACATTCGACCAAAGATCGCCCGTGGTTCGTGAGATATCTTTCTGCTTATCCATGCTTTGCAGAAAGAAAACTATCCCCTCTAAAATTGGACATTCGTGACGTCATAATAACACCAAATCTTCTCGAGAACTCTAAATTTGAGTGCTCTGCATCGAGTTCTCCAAAAACTTACCCCAATCACAAAAAGGTCGTTATTTTATACACAAATCTAGGATTTACTGAAAAAAGTCCAAAAACCCTGCGGATGCTCAATAGATATGACCGCGACACCCCAAACCAATCACCGACCATTTTGGGAATCATTGGTGGTGGGGGTACCACCAATCAGAATTTGATTATCTCTCCTGTAAAATAAGTTATTTAAGATCAAAGTCATGAAAAAGGTTTGCATCATAGAAACCAAAGAGTCTTAATTGTTCTCGCGATCAAAAACATTGACCAACTTGTGTTGTGTGATATCCATATTTAGTGTATTTTGCGTAACCGGAATTCTATCTTTTCATAACAAAAACAGTCCAAACTTTGATTAGTTTTCCTACCAGCCTCTTGTTTTCGACAAAGCGACTGTTGTAGCTAGTCTATTGGCACCTACCGGTTTTGAATCTACTGTACTGTCGAATGTACTGTACTTTGAAATGGAATCACCTAATAATTTGTTTGCTTTATACTCAATAAATTTTTGTAACCAGAGTTTTATTCCAGGGGGACGTGTTAAAAGAGAACACAATAGTTAAGGCACCGAGGCCACCAAAACATGGTGTTAGTGAAAATGGAGCAATCCATGCTGGAAGTTGTCGCAGAGTGATGGATAACAGCTGTGGTTCTTATAAGTCAATGAATGCTTATCTCGTTTTTTGTCAATTTACGAAGAAAGAAATTTTGGAGCGAAAGCCAGATATCAGTGAAATTGAACTGACGAAACTCCTTGCCGAACGATGGACGCTCTTAAATGCTGAGGAAAAACAGGTCAGTCTATTAAAATGAAATGGTTTTACATTCATAAATCAACTGAAACATTCCAATAGAACTATTTTCCCTTTAGAAATTGGATTTTGGCTTTTGTAAGTCAACTCTCAATTTGTTAATCACGATTTGTAACTTAAGTTTAAATTCAGTTATTTTTTGACCAATTTTTTTCACTGAATTTTTTACGTTTGCTTTGTACATTTCCATTTTTGTTTATTGAGAAATACCAACCATGCATTAACGATAGAAAAAAACTGTCAGCAGAAGCACATTCAGAATAGGCGATATAGATCCCTAATCTTTCTTTTAAAAAATGTATGATGCCAGACAAGTGCAAGAATGGAGTCTGACAAGTCACGTTTTTACCCATGCTGTTTATCTTGAATCGGAAATCTTTATCCTGGAATTATCTCAACGATTTTCTTGATATTGTTGAAGTTACATTACAGCATCACAGTATAATGACATTTCATGTCAAGTGTAACCAACTTCCAGCAGCATATCAATCTCTTTTATTAGTCACAAAAAATTACAGTAACGAAAAGTCGGTATTAGTTTTTTTTTCAATTTAGTTGTTTCATTTACATGGATTCTGTTCTGATCACCAAAGTGGCAGTGCAGCCATTAAACATTTACCAAAAAATATCTTTCAAAAACTGCCTAAATACTTCATGAAACTAACAAATTTATTAAAAAATAATTTTATAAATTGAGACAATCATTTCTCTTTTCTCAGTTTTAGCGCAGCTGTAGCAGATTTATTCTCGCCGTTGATAAAAAATATGTTCTGCTAGGGTTTGGCTACTGAATCGTTATAAAGATACTAAATAACATCTCTCGTGTTTTTGTGTTGGGAAGTGCTTTAGGTGTCCACCTTCTCTTGATGTTAATAGACAAAAATATGCATTATTATTGCTCTACCTAGCTGACCAGAACATCTTCCACAGTTTGAAAGGTTACATTAGGTGAATTTGTGGTTTTTTTTAACTGGAAATAATACATAGAGATACGGGCAAAAGGCTAACTTTGATGCGGAAATATTTTTGGTCCACCCGGTGTTGTTGTAATTAAAACATTTGAGTTCATCCTGAATGAAAATTAAAACAAAGTCACCCCTTAGTAAGAAAATGTATCTATTGCTTTTCAATTAAATCAATAATGATCTGGTGTTTAAAGAGCAATATCTTTTCGACAATGGAGAAAGTAACTAAGAAAGAACAGTTCCCTTTGAACAGTACAACCATGCTTTTGCTATTATAATGTGTAATCCAACCCATCCTTCCTGCTACATATTAACTTGCGAGAATTGTTCTGTCACTCCAATGCGAGTTTCTAGAAAGTTGTTTTGAGGAAATGGAAATGAATGAAATAGAGTTTCAGCAATGGAAGTCCACTGATATATTGAGATTGTGGCGATGGCAGGTTTCCTCAATGACAGGTTTCCTTATCAGATTAAACGATTGATCTATGTTGTCAACCCACCATTTTAATTCATGTTTTGCTTAGGCAGATAAGGACATTTTAGCTTTAAAATTTCCCTTGCTGGCTTTCAGTGCCTTAATTGTGTCCTTTTCAATCGATTTATAATGCAGAGCTCCAAACTGAACACCATTAGGCTGAAGACGAGGTAGCCAATGAGTTATGCAGTGCAAACAAAAGGTGGCTTTTTATTTTAGATTTCTTTTCCTCCTTCAGATATACTTTCATTGTCACTGAATTGAACTAAAAACCCAAAAAAATAATTTGTTGCTTTGGGTTGAACACTGATTTTTCAGGGTGGATGACAAACCCAAACCTGTCAAGCATTATGATTGTATCAATCACATTCTGTACACAACTTTTGTATGAGTCACCTTGTAGATAAAAATCATCAATATAACCAGCAACAATATGACCTTTCAGATGCAGTTCTGATAGAATTGGCTTGATGATTTTGGTAAATTTTTTGAGGACAATCCAACAGCCTGGTGTAACCAGATCTAAAATTGTATGGATATTTTCCATTTTGAAATGAGTAAATTTTACAAACTCATTGAACTTCTTGAGATTTAAGATCAAACGAATGCTGCCATCACTTTTTGGCACAGAAAAAAATTTGTGAAACATATTCCCCCTTTTCATGATGGCTGTCAACAATGACACCTTTACTTAGCAGCTTTTGTATTTCATTTCCAATTTCAGGCACATGTTCTTTATTTATAGAGTTGACCCGATAACCAGCTTGTTTTGGCACCTGATCAACTAACTTAATTTTTTGAGTTAATTGTTTCCAAAATAGTAGAGTCTGAGGTTATGGTACACCATGCGTCATAATAATTTGATATTTGACCTGCTTTAATGTTTGCAACTTTATAGACTAAGTAGTCAGTAAGTGCTTCTATAACATGTTTATCAAAATCATACACCTGCTGTTTGCAATTTTCGTTGGTGGCAACTTTGCAATGTTTGGTGGCAACTTGGCCCATATTTCGGATTGACTTTGGGCACAAGCAGTGACTCACAATTTTTGGCACTTTATATTCCTCGAGAATAGCTTTGCGCTTTTGCTGATCAAATTCAGTTGAGAATTTTGCATTGAGAATTTTAGCCAATTTTTCCGAAGTGGGTGGTCCTTGATCCTCAGATGGTAACAAAAATTCATTCAGAACATTAAGAAGGGAATCATTATAAATTTCCTCTTCCAATTGAGAGCCCTGATGGTCATCAAATTCCTCCCCCCCCCCCATATAGACTTAATACATCTTCTTCAGAAGATCTTAGCATTTGATCTACGAAAGTCTAAGTGGACTCAAATGTGAAATTTCCTGTCTGTGCAACTGTGAAAGTTGCATTTTTGTTGCAGCCCCCGATTTTGCATTTTTGGATGTTACAAATTGAAGATCATGCTCTATGCAACTGAAAGTTGCTGTCTGTCTGTGCAGCCTCTGATGTTGCATTCTTATATGTTATAAATTGAAGATCATGCTCTGTCATTAGACGCCTTAAGGAGGCATGATTTCCATCATCGTTTTCGTTCCGCCATTAAGGTTGCCAAAATCGTATTTGTCTGGTCCAGGTTTGCCTTTAGAGAGGATATCATCTGTAGGAGATCTGGGGAAACGTTACTAATTTCATTATCTGAGGTTGTTGTATCATCTTCAGCCTCTGTGGACGCCTCTTTGAACGTCTCTTTGGGCGTTGTAGATTCATTTCTCATCATGGAGGCCATGTCGGCCCATCTGAGAACAGGAACAAATTTGTCTAAAATCGCCGAAATTGCGGATCTAAATCAGAAAAGAAAAGAAACATTAAACTTATCTGATCTTCTTCATTGATTCAGACGTGTGTCGATGGTTTGATAATTTGGATACACCAAGGAGAAAACGATTTGCCAGAGAACGTTTTTCATTGCTAAAAAACGTGGTCTGGTCGGCATCGAGAACTTCGCAACTGGTTGGCTCCTGCGCTGCGCTCAATCTCTCTCTCTCTTGTATAACTACGTAATGACGTAGGCTAATGACGAAATAGAATTGTGCATAGCAATTCATTGCGACAAATGAAGGACAACAACTCCTGTAATGACACCAAATTGGCTCACAAACATTATGTATGAAGAGCAACTGAGTACTGCAAGGTGGTAATGTGGTAATGTGCACAGATCCATTATATTATATTTTCCAACCCCTTCTTCCCTTTATTCATATGTGAACTTGTTTTGAAAAAAAAAACACATGTTGCTAAAGTAACAATGAAAATATTGTCGTTGCAAAACCTCACTAAAATTGATCTTTCAAAATTTAAAGAATTCACTGATAACCTCGCATGACTTTAAAGGGCTATCCAACATCGTCAAGAAAAACTGTGAAGGCTCAACTTGGGCCTAAACAAATGTTCTTTCTATCTTTTATTAAGTGGTTGGCTGGCCGTTGTTTTCTCTATTTTTTGGTTACCGCAGAAAAGATAGCTCTAAACAACTATAAAACTAAAATGATCATCTATCATTGGAAAATGGAGGGAAAATGTAGAAAAATGTTTCCTTTTTTGTGGTTTCTTGTCAAAGCAAAGAACTGGAAAATTCTTCCATGCATCGTTTCCAAACTTCCGCACAATGGACGTCATATACGACATCTCTGAAAGTGCTAAAACTCCTTCAGGACAATAGAACTTGTGTACATTGCGCAATGACATACGAGTCAAATATACTGAAGATTCCTAAAATTATTTTACATTGAACATTTTTTGACAAAAGATGAAATAGCGAATTTCATGCGAGTTTCATTCGAGCTTTCGCGCTACCTTCAGGAGCAATTAATAATGATTGAAATATTTACAAGGATTTCCTTTTACATTGACATAAGCCGGGGGTTGGGTTGACATTTCTAAAATTAAAACAGGAAAGTCAGAAAGACAGGGGCTAATTTTGTGTGTTACGTTTGCTGAATTCTGCTAATAATCAATGACTGATTTCTGCTAATAATCAATGAATGGTAGGTTGGAATAAGTGCAGGTGTTCGAAGAGAGAGGTTTCCTCTTGACCAGTTCTTGCCCATAGATAGACCTGTTGAGAGATAGGCTTGTTCACACTCGGGAACTTTTAGTATTCACCTACTCATTAGCATAGACTTATTTTTTTTACTAATGGAAAAGGTATTATTATTATTATTATTATTATTATTATAAATATTTTCACCATCAGTTTTCAGTTCATATAACGAGAAATAGATAATTGAAAGCACAACTTGCATGGCATAAAATTCTCTACAACGATCAAAAGATGATTTTTGAAGCCATCGGTCATATGACATGAATTAGGTGTTAACAAACCTGAGATAAATAGGTCTATTCTACTCCTGTGAAAATTAGCTAAAACATCGTCCGTGCGTTTAATTCAAATTCTTTTGCATTTGAAAATTGTAAAGAAATTACCCAAGAAGCGTCTGGCAATTTCATTCAAATGTTTTGTTGCATTAAAAGGTTATTCAATTTGCTATTCAAGAAGTACAACGAGTGCACGGAGCATATCTTGTTACTCTCAAGATTGAAGTAACCATAAATGAAATTTAGCATGCCTATACGGGCATTAGGATACTACTTTGCATGGGTACTATAGAAACAAATCATTCGAATCCAATTAAGTTTAAAATTAAAATAAACACTCAAATTTAAATCACAACAAAGCATGGCATGGCGAAAAATCTACTCAATGAAGGTTCGTTAAAATATGCTTGGTTAAAATTGTTGCCTTGTCAAATTTTATTGGGACTGGAGCACTCATAAAGGCAACAAAATACGTTTTCACAGAGGCAACAAAGTATCCTAGCGGCGAGGTAAAAACATGACTATGATCCTCAACGGGAAGACTTGCAATTTAAATAAAATTTGCGCGAAAAAAAAGATTCTCACGGACATAAAAGTTTTGAGAAATATGCCTAATTTGAAATCAACAGCGGCGCCAGGTTGAAAAATATAGGGAACGAATTTGGTCGGGATTATAACGAAATTTGGCTGCCAAAAAGCATACCCAGTTATATTTTATCATTTTTCCTAGATAATTTTTGCCGATTCTTTGAAATTAGTGGTATTGTCTCTGGCGCTGCCATTGTTTAAAGCCATTGAAACGAGAGAATTGGGCCTATAATTTGTAAAATGGTCATGGACAGGTCAAAATTAGAAAAGGGATGCGTAGAAAGACATCGAAAAGATTAATGTTTAAAAGAACATGGTCTCAAAATAAAATTGTGCCAGAAAATGCCAGCAAGACAAACAACTTAAAATAAGTAGTTATCGCATGGTCTAACTAGGAATGGCATAAAGTTGTAAAAATCATTCAATGTTCCTTGCAAAACGGACAAGATTAATTAGTGCATGGCCAAGGGGCTCCTTTGATTATCCTAGGTAAAAAGTAAATTAAAAATTTAACATATTTGTTTTGTTTTTAATTTATTTTTAGTTCAACGCTATTGTACCCAGGGTAGCTCACGATCTCATGATTTCAAGAAACGTCTTTTAAAATCATGAGAGGTAAGAGAGTATTTGATTACAAGCAACAATCATGACTGACCTTATTTCTTATCTGATTAAATAACACCCAGGTGTTTTCTTTTTATCTACTTTTATTTCCAGGAATATCATAATATGTATGATAGAAATAAGGACCACTCGAGTATGGAGACATCAGATGAAATAACGCATTGCATAAAAGAAGGAGGTCAAGACGAAGAAATAACTTCTGATTCTAGCTTGCCTATATCTTCATGCATAACGTCATTTACGGAGAACACATCAACTTTACCAACTGATATTGCTTTGCCTCAAATTCCCTCCCTGACGTTAGCTGATGTAGAAGGGGAATACAGAATTTCTAACATACTGTCTCCTTCATTCCTTTAGGCAGCATTATTAGGTATGTTTGTTTATTTGTTGTATTCATATCTTATTTTTTAAAGTCTTAGTCAACCTTATGACCTGCCTGATATTCCGAAACGGACTTGGAAAGGGCAAATTAGTGCACTACCCGAAAACGTGTATGATATGAATAATTTGCTTTGGTGGTGTTTGTAGTGATACGAGTTGTGAAGACATAGAGGTTTCTGGGAATAACGGGGCGCAATTAAGGATATTTGTACACATACTTCCTTTTTGTAAATTTTCTTTACTTATGCAACTCTGTTTAAATAAATAAGGGGTATCGTAATTTTGTGCTTGCCAAAAATATATTTAATTTTCTACGCCCTGGAAAATGTTCATAAGTTTAGATTTTGTTGTTATATTCGTATAATTTTGATTTTTGGATAATGTATTTCCTTTCCGCAATTCATGTTTTGGAAATACTGCTTTTGGTTAGCCAAATTTTAGTGAAGAAGAGAAAGTGTTATTTTGCAAATCTGTTTGATTCATGGATTCATTTTTGCACATAGTAACCACCAACTGATGAAGATGAGAACAGTTTTAAGCATGAAATATTTACAAAATTGTTCTAAATTATAGATGAAAGATATAGAATACCAACTGAAAGACCAGAGATTTACAAAAGTTTGAATACAGGAGAAGATAGTGCGTAAAGCGGCACAAAAGCTGAAAAAGTAACAAGAACTTATTCCTAAAACTGAACAATGAAACGTATTGATTTAAATAATACTTAAATATTTCCAAAGAATATATCTTAAAATGATAATTTTGTAATAAAAGAAAAGAATGAAAGTGGTTCTTTAGGGTCGTATAGCAATACAATATTGATACTACCAGAAAATGTATCTCAAACCGGTCAAAGTTTATATTCTTTCAAAATTAAATTAGAAACGCTTGAGCTGTTACTGGCCAGTACCGTTGGTGCTAGGTAGTTTAATGGACAGCCCCCCAATAATTTCAAAAACAATAGAAGTTTTAGATCACCATTGTTTAGTGGTAGAGTGCCTGACTCGTTACTGAAAGGTACCGAGTTCTGACCTTGGTGGTGGACTCTTAAGCAAGGTCCTTTATCTTAAATTGCCAACACTTGACTCACGTTGTGAAAATGAGCATAATAGATTATTTAACATTTTTGAAAACCAGAGGCAGTGGTATGAATCGGACACTTGATCGCCTCCCAAGTACACTGTTAATCCTTAGTAGAGATGGGATGGAAACGAGCTCCCATCCGATGGCAGTTGACCGCTAGTTAGGTTTCAGTTGTTGTGGAAGTTTTATGACAACGTTTCAATGAACCCTGGTTCTCTACTGCGTGAGAACAATAAACCCCCTGACAATCTGCAAAAGCTTCTGCCGAGGAAGTAATTTTCCAACTGCTAAAAACATGATAAAAGCAAAATATTGTTGATTTTAGTCAAGTTACTAAGTCGTTGTTCAAATCAAGCTGGTGAAATACGGAATACCAAACGCAATTAAACTCTTTCAGAAAGTGGCCTGCAGTTTTTAAAGGATATGATAATCAACATTGGAAATTGTCTTACAGACAATAAACATATTTTTACAATTCTAATGAAAATTCTTATTTTTGAAAAACTTTGGTCTGGCCGGGATGACCAGCATGACCATTAGAATCGTTACTGCCTCAGTCTGATACCAAAACGGTGCCCACTCGATGCAATCCCTCGGAAGGACCTTATACTACGTCACAGTTTTCGTCGTTGAAGAGCACCGTAACGTCACCATAACTTTTGACTTCGCAACCTCGCAGTGTGTAGTGACATCGCAGCGATAATAAATGCGGGAAATGTTTTGACGGGAATTTGCGATAATTAACGTTTTGGCCAGAACACGTAAAGTTTCATGCACTAGCGTCGAAACATTTAATGTTTAAATGTTTAAAGTTTTCTTCGCGTATTTCCCTTAACGTTAGATTGTGATTTAGTAATTTAGGTTGTAAGTAGATATCTGAAAGACTGAAAGTTAAAAAAATGATTTGAAAAAATAAGATGGATGCTGGCGTGAGATTGGATGGAGAGTGTTGGATGCTGGAAAGATGGATGCTGGCGTGAGATTCTTTCAAAGATGTCGACTCTGCATCAAAGGCAGTCGCGGCTTTTCAACAGACATAGACTACCAGCTTCTCCGTGTATCGAGCAGTCAAAAACTTTGGTGATCAGGTAGGCCTGCCTTGAAACCTTTAATTGCTTAATAATGGATGTGATAAGGTAGCACGGCAAGACACCAGGGGTGCCGTTGGATGGGGCTCAGGGGTGCACAGTCCCCCTTCTTAAATTTTGAATAATTTTGGGCCCCCCTTTCAATAAATTATTGCTTGGCATAAAAATACTTGGCTAGCCATTTTTGCAGCTAAATAAATGATGAGAATGAGTGATTAAAAGACATAATCAGCAAAATACAATACTGTAATAAACTCATGAGTCATTATCTAATTCAAAGACATTTCGTGCATAGCAAAGATGGTTGCATAATTACCCCAAAAAGGGTGTGGTGGTGGGCGTGGCTCTGGGTGTGGCATTTGCAGTAATGTATTGTATCGAAGTTCACACATAAAGCAATCAAATAAAAAATATCTAATAAAATGTAGTCAATGTAAGCCCCACCCTGTTCAATGTACAGTATGCCCCTAAAACCAGTTAGTTTTCTCCTAATTTTACCCACTAAATTTTTCTTTTAAAAATCAGATATCTCAAAGCATACAGGGGGGTGGAAGTACAATTTCTACATGTTTCTTTCATCATGGCAACCTTCCAGGGGGTTTATATTTTTTCCAGCTCTAGATTTCCAGGGCATTTCAAATTCAATTAATACTTCCATTCTATACCATCCACCAACTCCAGGGGTATAAAATAGCTAAATTGTCTTCCAGGGGGTGTGCAGTTGGTTTTCCTTGGGGGTAAATGTGGCCAGGAAATCCTACTATCCACCCCACTCATGTGTGGAAATAAAATGGAATAGCCCAATCTTTTGGTAATGATTTGTTCAAATCAACTTTTTTGTCAAGAACTAATTTATTTCAATTATTGTTTTAAAATTATTGTTTTTAATAATTTTAATGACTATTTTAAACCAAAGTAATTTTTTTTAGATTTTTGGGGTAAAAATAATACCACTAAAAAGGGGCCCACCCTCGTAAGTTATCTAGCTGATATTAACTTGATGAAAAAAAACCAGCACTTGTTTTATGATCTTAAAACATATTAAAACTACAGGCATTAAAGCAGCAAAACATGTTGTTTTGTGGAAAGACGTCAATGCTCCCTTTGATGGTATTCCTTATTTGGTACTGTCAAGGAAAGACTTGGACTGTCAGCATGGCTGTGATCGTCATGCTTTACAAAAAAGAAAGTATCAGGATGATGAAAAGAAGGTAAAAATAGCTCATCCAGCAAAGGAAAAAATGTCAACATGTCAAAACTAAAAATACAAATATTTTACTGGAAATATTATTGCATTTATCAAATAAAAATAATACAAACATACAAGAAAA
>JAYJMH010062058.1:0-12093 GCA_036873815.1 Phacellophora camtschatica | reverse complement strand
CACTGTGACAAAAAATGTTTTTATATCATCCTCATTTGGATTTGCTTAGTAGACAATGCAAATCTTTCCAATGTGCTCTTGTACTAGTTTCTCTTCTGCTATTCTTTATTAAATTCTTTCAATGTTTGCTTTCCAGTAGATTTTCACAATAACACCATATTTAATTATGAGCGTAGTTTTACTCGTTCATTCACCAGTTGTCGACTCGTTTGATGTTTTTTACATATTTATATTACTGATAGAACAGAGCAAATTAAACGTTGCCACTCACGACAACAATACAACGATATGACGAGCCACAAATAAGATAATCTCGTAACGTTTTTCTGGAAAACTAACCATTTCGAGCCTTACAACGAGACATTAAACAGCCATAAAATACTAACTGGTGCATGCTCGATACATTCGCTATTGCTGGAGTATAATATAACCAATGTGTGGGGCCACCCATTTAAAATGGACTTATCTATTTCAAAGGCCTAAAATATCCTCTATGGAAAATTGACCGAAGTTGTGTTTAAAAAAGTTTAAAATATTTACAAGAATTTAAGAAAAATCAAAAGGGCGTCGTTGCAAAGTTCCGGGGAGTGTTCCCAGAATCCCTGAAGTTTCGGAAAGCTTCACTTGAGTATTACAGGCTTATATCTTATATAAAATATGTCTAAATGCAAATGAGCTGCACGGACGACCGGAATCTGAGATTTTGTCTTCCGAACAATCGGCTTCACGCACCGCTTCCGTTATGCTTCCAGGCCCTCACGTCCCTTTTAGGGAGCTGTTGATTCCCTTGCTCGCTCCCGACTTCATTTTTGTCTGTGCATCGCGAACTCCATTTTCGATTTTACCTCTTTTAAATCGACAAAACTTCACGTCTTTTTCTTTAGGCCACCATGCTCCGTAATTGTATCCACGCTGATCGATTTGTTCTCTGTCCATTACACTGTGAACGCAATTTTCCACTTTGCTTTTTCGATTGATGATTTTAGTTATTTTTTCTTCCGTAGAAGACCATCTTCTGGAGCAAAGTTCTCTGTGGGAGCTAGCAAATTTTAAGATCAACCATTGAAATGTTGCAATAGGAAATGTGCGAATTATATGACTTTGGACTATATGATCTTAGATGGTGGAATGTTGCAATCAGGATTTTAAGACAATTGAATATTGTGATATGGAATACTTGATAAGGAATGTAGAAATTGAAATGTTGAAATATGGAATGTTGGACCATATGGAGAGATTGAATATAGAATGTGAAGATATGAAATGTTGGACTGTTCTGGTGGTGAACCAAGGCCCTCCGCTGGAGCTAGGAAGTGGAGTGCGAGCTAACAATTTCCTAAACCTGAATAACATGAACCGTTATTGTCTACAACCCTAGACAATGACGGTTCATGTTCATGTTCACTGGTCTTTATAGCATCGATGTTCCCTTTATATGGAGAATTATATAACACATTTCGTCATATGTTTATTTGTTTGGTCTGTTTTTGAAAGAAAACTAAAAATAAATTGTATAAATTTTTATAACAAAATATGACGATAAATTGCTGACGTATAATATTAACTGAAAATGATACAGTGCGGTGATATTTTTTTTTATTACAAACTTTATTTTCTTTTTGCAATGGAAAGTTATTGATTATAAATTTCCAGCTCCACGTAAAAAAATACGGTGCGGTGATATTATCCTTTATTATAAAAATTATTTTCTTTTTTTGCAATGGAAAGCTATAATGTATAAATTTCCAGCTCCACGTACGAATTCTTGCTCAGCTCTACGCTCCCGGTCAGAAAAATTTCCAAGCTCCGCGCTCCACTACTACCCCTGGAGGGGCCCCAATATCAATTTCTCAAAACAACTTTATCGAATATGTACGATAAATGAGCAAAATTCAGTAAACCTGAAGAAAATGTATTTTCATCGCCAATTAAAAGGGTAGAAACATCTGATGGAGTTTAGAAGTTATAAATCAAACCTGCAATAAAGACACTCGCAATAAAGTAAACATAAATAGTTATAAAATTCCCGAATATAATAGCTTTAAATAGAAATGTTCCAAACGGTTAAATAGAAAATTTCAGAAAAATATCAACTCACCATCAGAAGCCATTGATTGAACTGGTACCTAAAATGATATGGCAAAATTTTAGAAATATTATTGAAACCTAAACTCTAATAACAACGTGAACAATTTTCGCAGTGCAGCAAAGTTACTAAATGATACAATTAGAAAATCGATTTTTGACCATTGCAAATTAATATTTTTTGCAAAGACATGCTCTTTCTCATGGACAAAAACAATGTTTATCATATTCTATTATATAAACTAACTTACTCATTCACGTTTTTAATTCATTCCAATTAGAGTAAATCCCATTTTTAAAAGATACCCAAACATCTGGTTGCGCTGCGTGCGTTGTAATAATAAATAGTATTGATTTTTAGAATACTGGCAAGAGCATTTGCGGTACAACATACATCCATTTGGTACGGACGTTTAAACTTCTCCCTCTTTGTACGCATTTGTACCAGATTTTAATTTGCGCACAACTCCGTATAAAGAAGAACATTTGCAATACCCCTGGCTATAAATTATTTTCATGGATAACTAGATGAAGGAAAGAAAACCAGAAACGTAATAACTGAAACCCATTTTCAAATTGATTTAGTTGCCATGATTTCTAGATTTGAAGTCAATTGCTACTTATCTGGACAGAGAGAGTAGATTTTATTGACAAAGATATAACACAATTCCATGATCCATTGATTCAAAATATCCCTCTTGACAAGTTTCAAAAATCAGTATTCATAGAATCTCTTTATTGCAACCATTTGAAAATAGGAGAGAGATTTAATCATTAGCGTTAATTGGGAGGGCGATGACTGCTAAAATCTTAATCGAGTGTTTTCCATGTAATATAGCATGGAGAATCAAATTCCATTCATATTTGTGTTCAGTATCATGCGATTGATGATGTCAAAACTGCTACTTTTTGACACTAATACACTTGCAATTTATCACATTTATTGCCGTATGGGCTTCTCAATGACACGGTCGTATTCAACTTTATCAGCCCTTTTGATTGATATACAGTTTTACTCATCCTGGTGAAATTTGAATAATTTTGCTGACGTTATAATCTTAGAAAGTCAATTTTGAAAACTTTTTATTAAAAAGATCGAAATCGAACACACAGATTCCAGATTTGATCTTCTTAAGTCTTCAAGAAAAATTTTTTATTTCCCTGGTAATAGTGAAAGGTAATGAGTTTTTTCCTGACTGTTTATCAACTCAAAATCTTCAGATTGAGAATCTGCGTGCCAAATTATGACGTCATTAAGTTGATAATGTCATAAAAATCCTTTAAATTTGTTAAAATGAACACAACTAAAAATCAATTGAAAGGTAGGTTCACGCTGAATACAACCGTGACAATTAGAAGCCCACACGACACACTTGTAGAAAATTACCGAGGAATTAAAGTCAAAAAGTGGCAGTTATGAGGTCATCCATCACGTGATACTGAACAAACTGATTTTATAAATTCGATTATATAAGAAAATATCAATATTGTCTCGGTTAGAAAAGGGACCATATACACGAGCAACGTGCTTACATTCTTGCTAGGATTATGGAAAATACCCATTTCTTTTGTCGTATATATGGAAATTAGGGGCAATATTCTTAATAAGTTCTTAAGAAAAGACGAAAGAGCACGCTTGATAACGCTAAGCACACATAGGAAAGACGGAAATCTTAAGTCTTTCGTATTTCTCGATTTTACGACAATAAAGGTTTAACTCTCAGCACTTCTTCTCTGAGTTGAACCTGAAGATCATTCATTCGTATTCAGTGCATTATTCACTATTAAAAAGCAAAATATCTGACCAAGAATATTTATTTTTTTGATTCTTTGCGCTTGGTTTGACCAAACAAGGCAGCAAACGCTATAAATTATATTTTTATATAATAATATTTTAATATTTTAATTATTTTAAATAACTAGAGAGGTTATCTACCCCAGAGCTCTTTGATGTTTTGACCTTGGTAAATGCATTCCTGATCTCATGTACCTTAATGTTTATAAAGTTAAACTCCATTTTGTTTTTGTTAACTTCATAATCACCTGATAGAAGTGAATTTGGGACAAGATCAATTTTATCACATTTAGGATTTTGAAGATTAGGATTTTGTAGTTGAACCCAGGTTAGCTTTCTTTTACGAAGTGCAATGTAAACGCAAACTTGGAGTGAACCTGGGTTAGTATTTTCTACGCGCACGCGTTGATCAGCCTTTCTATCAAATGAGCACAAAAATTGTCTTTTGTTTCGATTTATTGAGAAAGAACGTTGCCTTCTCGTCGTATTCTTTGTCTGCAATATTTCATCTTTAAAACTTCATACACAAATATGGGAATGAGCTTCAACCATTACCATGCCACGGGGTGGACACGATATCTTGCTCCTCGTGGTATTGTAGTCATAGTATTGTAAAGTATTTTGTAGGTAGTGTAATAGGTATCGTGTATTGTAAACTTTTAATTGATGATATATATAAAAAAACCATTATCAAGATATTTCTTAAAGATTTCACCCGACATTTTGAATGCACGAGTAAAACAACAATCGCAGTGCGCATGCGTCAAAAAAATTTACCTGGGATCAACCCAAGTTTGCGTTTACTCTGTCTTGAACGAGCGTCAAATGCAGTGTAAACGAAACAGTGGGTTGAAATTGGGATGAACCCAGGTTGACTTTAACCCATGTTAAAAATTGCAATGTACACAGTGTTAAGTCAAACAACAAAAACAGCAGTTTGTTGCTCAGAATGTTCCTTTGCCCAATTTGTCGGACCAGTCTCGGCAACAAAAGTAGATCAGTGATGTGTCGCGCAGCAATGTTGGCCAGCAGGCCCGTAGAAAGCGAGGGGGGGCTGGAGGGCTTAAATACAACTTTTGAATATCACATAAAATGTTTAATATTCTCAAAAGATCCATTTGGTGATAGTCATCTTTAGAAATTTTATGGCTTTTTAATCTAATTTAGTCTTGAAAGCAAAGGAACCCAGACATAAGAACTAAATAATATAGCATACAAATATTATTACTCTTTTGACAATATATTTTGGTTTTTTTTTGTATTTTGTGTCCCAAAAAAAGGTAACAGCTTTGATCAAGCTCACTTTGCGAGTTTAACACGAATGTATTCGAAACAATCTTAAATATATTTCTCGGTAGTTAACTTAAAAGTTGATACAGTGGCGGAAATTATGGGAGAGGGGTGCAATTATGGGCAACTCCCCCCCCCCCAAATTCGACACGATTCGGGAATTTTACTCAAAAGTCGGAATTTTAAAATTTTGACATGTGCCGCTGATTCGAAACATTTTGGCCTTTCCAATATGAAATTTTGCTCTTTGTGTTTCGGTGTGTTGTATTGTGATAGCGAACGAAAGAAAAGATATGTCTTCATTCCATTTAATTAATATGAAGCTGTACCAAGTCTTCCTGACCACTCCATTCACAACAGCAGAGGCAGAACGCTCTTTCTCCAAATTGAAACTTATCAAAACTCATCAAAGATCTCGCATGGTACAGCAACGTACCACAGATTTGGCACTGGTTTCAATTAAACGTCAAAGAGCAATTGACATCAACAAGGCCATTGATGTTTTTGCAACTATTAAGAATAGGAGAAAGGATTTTATATTGTAGATAAAGGCCCCATTAGAGGGGGGGTATGTGGATAACAGATACCTCCTTTTTTAGCCTCAAGATACCTGATACCCATAATTATTCTTAAAATGATACCTCAAATCTAAGATAAGTTTTCCCTGGGAAATTTTTATTGTTTTTTTTCGTATTTTCTTTTTGAACTTAACTTTTTCGTATTTTCAATTTGAACGTAACTTAAGTTCTTGTTGCTCGTGTAAGAAACCGTTACAAATTCCAAAGATAACCACCGAGGGCCCCAACAGGAGAGTCTCTGGAGCCATGGAGCCCATAATTGTTACAGCTTGGAGCCCACCAATTTCCTGTGGTGGAGCACTGGAGCCCGATGCTCTCGAGACTCGGAGCCCAGCACCTGGAAAATATTTGTTTTTGAAGTCCAATTTTTTTGTTGAAACACGTTCATTTTGCAAATTTTATTCTTTGAAATTTTGTAACTGCAAAGACGGTGGGGCTATTGCTAAAATTACTTGTTTAACTTTTCTGAGCAATGTTTAACATTTCTCTTGATCACTTTTAGGGCGGAAGGCACTTGGCTTCATTTTGGTAGCGGTGTGTGGACATTAAATTGTTTTTAACCCATCCATAGGTAATTGTTTTTAACCCACCCATCCATAGGTAAATATTTTAAAAAGCCATCCATAGGTAATAAAAATACCACTCAATTTTGAACAGTAAATTAGTGTTATGAGAGATATGAAATTCAGAATACATGTGGATAAAACAACGATTGTGTGAAAATCCAAATGAACCTTTGCAAAGTGCTTGTTAGAACGATCCTGATCTCAGTCATAACTGTGGAACACTCTCCTTTATATAGAGTGGTAGTGCCTGGATATCCCCGAAGAAGGGACGGTGCAATCTGACAGGGGACCAAGCGAGAAGAGCGAGTTAAATCTTTAGAGGGTCCGGGGGGAACTCCCCGGAAACGCTTTGTGACCCCCTTCAGATTGGCCTACAATGGTCCAAAATATGTTTTAAATCGCTGATTGTCCTTCCAGGTAGGTGAAAGCATCTAAATGATAGAAGATATAACGATCTTTAGCGAAAATTTAAAATTCAAGATTATTAGAATAGCTGGCTCGTAGTCTATTTTTGTAAGATCGTTAGATTTGTCTGTCATTTCATTTATTTTTTAGTGAAGATGAGCTTATTCATAACTCAGGAGTTTTCTGGAAATTTACTTTCTTTTATCCTTTCTCGGAAGAAATTTACTTTCTTTTATAATTTTTGTAGTTCACTTTACCAGAGTGAATTTCTTTTCTGCTCTTGATCTCTTGAACGCAATTTAAGAACTTTTAAGGACTTAACAAACATTTCTAATAACCGACCTTCCACCTGGATTTATCTTTACAAACAAGCGGCTAGCCATTTTTATAACTTATGGGAACATGAGTCTGGATCATTAATTCTCTTTCTTCCTCTTTTTGACCTCCAGTTCCCATCATTACAAGATTTTCTTTATGTCTATTTCTTGTTTTTCAACGTAGAGGTTTATTTAAAAATACTGATTAGAAATCTGTAACGTTCGAGTTGTCGTATCACCCTCGTCTAAAGCCAGTAACATTTTTCTTTCATACAATACTTCTTCAATTCTGATTAACCCATCTCCACCATTCACCTTCCCTGACAAGAATAGCACTCTCAATGTTTCTCTACCAACTACGAATTTTGGAGTAACTCTAGCAATTTTCCAAATATCTGGGAAGATTCCATCTACTAACGATGAATTAAAAATCATTTTTACAGGCTCGGAAACCAGATCCCCCATCGATATTCGTGGGCACTTTTTGTCTGAACCAACTACCTATCCATTCTTCACCTCTGGTTGCAGCAGGTATTGGTAATCAAACAGACCGGCCTGGCTTACCTTTGTTGCTCATATTTCGCAAACTTTGCTGGCGAACATTTTGGCCATTCCGTTGCCTCCATGTTTTGGTTAGTTTAAGAATGAATCATGAATGGAAGGCGATTTTTCAAAGTTGTCTTAACTGCATTTCTCAAAGTTGTCTTAATTGCAAATCAGTAGCTATTACCAATTTTGATATTACAAATTTTGTTATTACCAATGTTATGTTGTAGTTGGTATAAATTAGTTAGATTTCTTGTAAATTGTAACTATTATTAAAATTAAACCAACTTTAAAGAAAGTAAATTAATAAATTAATAAATAAAAAATGTAACAAACTCTGATCTAGATCTAAACCATTGTAATTCAAAGATTCGATTTTTGAAAGAAGATAAAGAGGATGTATCAAAAGGTGCATGAGATTGTATTTTCAGTTCGGTTCAAAAATATATAAAACAACCCAAATATGCAGTGATTCCATAAAATGACATTCCCTTATTAAGTTGGTCATATTTCAGCCAATGTTAAACATATTTAACTGCTTTTCCACATATAAAGTTGTTTTATTGCAATGTTAGAAATTTAAGGAAAATTATTTTACGAAGTCAAACTTTGCCACTATTGTATGAATTGACATACTCATTGATTAGAGATGTAAAGATCCTTTCAAAGTCTTGTCTTTTGAGTTTAATTTTCGTTAGACCCTCAATCAAGCTACACATCCCTGAAGTTCATTACGCATGCTCAAACTAATGTTATCTTATGATAACGAGGTTGTCTTTGGCTTGAGAGGCCCATCCCTTTTCTTCCTGAAAACCATGACTTTTTTTGCATTCCTAACCAACGACTCACTTTGCGTACAATGGCGCTTCTTCGAAGTTAAATGTTTTACTGAAGGAAAATTTCAGGTCTCTTCAAAAAAATTTCAGCTTTTCAGAGGGTTGACAGCAATAAGGAAGAAGCGTGGCGCATTGAGGCATACTTCTGAAGAGAAGATTGTGTTCAAACCTGAAGAGTGATCGCGGAACACCTTGTGGACGACATCAACGCTTTTTTAGTTTAGGCCTTCTGCTTTGTTTTGCAGTGGTTTTGCTGGTCTGTTGTCTATTTGAAAATGGTGAGTTTTATCGTATGATTATTCTACCGTCGCACCAATTATTTGTTCACCAAAAGACGGAATTTTCATGGGCGAGGTGTTCATGACCATGAGTTAACGAACAGAAAATTTTCTGTAGTTTTATTTGAAGTTTTCGGTCAGTCAAAACTTTTTTGCAGAACATGAACTGGAACCTCCCCCGCTTGGCCTGCCTTCTTTGTCAACAAAAATGCTTTGTGTTTGTTTGGTTTTGAAATGACACTTACATACCTGAGTCCTTCGTTTTGCAGACTGTAAACTGCTGCCCAGCAACATATTTTGTTGGCAAGCTTTTTAAAATAAATTGTATATATAAAGGATTATCTTAAGTTAGCTAGCTAGTTTTTATGGTTTTTTTTTACGGAAGACATCTGCACACCACACACAAGACAAGTACAACACAACCACCTGAACCTGACAACACAATAACAAATTTACTTTTTTGCGGTTTGAAAATCTGACTTCCAAAAATAAACACACAACGATATATACTTTGGTGAAGAGGAAATTCAGCTGGATCAATCAAGAAGTCACTGTTTTTATTCTCGTTTTGTGAAATTGCTATCATCAATATTAATAAATAAGTATTATAATTAAAAAAAGAAGAGTCATAAAAACAAAATGGTTGCTCTTTTTAATTTAGGAATTTGAGCAATGTTTTAATTTTCTTGATGATATTATTGTGATAATGTTGTTTTTAGTAGTTGCTTCTTTTGGTGTACACAAATAAATGAAATAATTGCTGTCAATGGTTGCCCTAATTATTTTATATATATATACACTACAGATTTCAAGAATATGCCTTTTGTTTTCATTTTGCTTTAGTTTTTCATTAGGCGGCCATGATAAATATGTTCTGTTAGTGTCCCCAGCAGACTCATTAAAATTTTCAAAATAACAGTCAGAGAGTCTGCAAATAGATTTGTCCGGAATTTTTTCAAAGTGAAATTTTTTTTTTAAAAGTTTTGTTTATGTTAAGAGTAAGCCTAGTAAGATTTAATATCTGACATGGTGTTTTCAATCACTATCTAACCACACCGATGTGGATATTTTAGTAAAAATTTCTTTACAACATATTATATTATGCAGCCTCAGTTTGGATGTAGTCATTTGGATTAAAGATTGCCATGTGCCAGACAGAATTCCAGACTAAATAACTGACTGACAACCCATATTTTTGGACACTAACAGAACATATTTGTCATTGCCACTGTAACTATGTTCAACTACAGGGTTTTAAAACTTGTTTCAGGATTTCATGATGCGGTTTGATAAATAAATTAACGATAAATAAATCAATGAACGAAACTAAGGTGTGATAACAAACAAATATCAATGAGTGATCTAATTTACTTACAAATTTTTTGTCCCTTTGCCGCTCTTGACTATGATGTGCATAGCAAGTAATAGTTACCTTTCTATTGGCATGCACATGCATGTCTTATTTATGATTATTATGTTACAAACTGCAGCGGCTCTGTGCAAATAATGCATTCACATACAGAGACAAGGTTGCAGAAAGTGATGACCAGCGTGACATGCAGTTGCATGCACATTTTAGCACCTGCAGGCACATTTTGACAAAAGTACCCAAAGCACGTATTTGTTAGAAATTAACCCATTAACTCTTCCTGGAAAATGTGATAGTGTGATAGAAAGAGCGATGCAAAGTTATTGGAGGCATGAGTCAAAAAGGACAATTTTGGCACTTTATTTGGAGATCAGGTTTTGTCAAGAGCTACAGGTTTCAAAGGTTGTAGACAGACTGATGCAGCAACCATCTATTCTCCATTTTATGGAAAGAAAATAAGATTGCTTTTGGTTTTTATTTGTCGTGACATTGCTACGAAATGTTCTTGCTGCAGTTTTTATAGTGGACCTAATGTGTGTGCATATCAATAATTTTTAGAATGAGTGGAGAATTTGCCAATAAAGTGTCATACGAATACAAGTCATCTTTTGTTTACCATCTTCTAATTTCAGCATGATCTTAGGTCTTCTAATTTCAGCAAGATCTTTGGTCTTCTAATTTCAGCAAGATCTTTGGTCTTCTGATTTCAGCAAGATCTTTGGTCTTCTAATTTCAGCAAGATCTTTGGCCTTCTAATTTCAGCAAGATCTTTGGTCTTCTAATTTCAGCAAGATCTTTGATCTTCTAATTTCAGCATGATCTTTGGTCTTATAATTTCAGCAAGATCTTTTTTCTTATAATTTCAGCAAGATCTTTGGCCTTCTATTTTCCGCAAGATCTTTGGTCTTCTAATTTCAGCATGATCTTTGGTCTTCTAATTTTAGCAAGATCTTTGATCTTCTAATTCCAACAAGATCTTTGGTCTTCTAATTTCAGCAAGATCTTTGGTCTTCTAATTTCAGCATGATCTTTGGTCTTCTAATTTCAGCAAGATCTTTGGTCTTCTAATTTCAGCAAGTTCTTTCGTCTTCTAATTTCAGCAAGATCTTTGGCCTTCTAATTTCAGCAAGACCTTTGGTCTTCTAATTTCAACAAGATCTTTGGCCTTCTAATTTCAGCAAGATCTTTGGTCTTCTAATTTCAGCAAGATCTTTGGTCTTCTAATTTCAGCAAGATCTTTGGTCTTCTAATTTCAGCAAGATCTTTGTCCTTCTAATTTCAGCAAGATCTTTGGTCTTCTAATTTCAGCAAGATCTTTGGTCTTCTATTTTCCGCAAGATCTTTGGTCTTCTAATTTCAGCATGATCTTTGGTCTTCTAATTTCAGCAAGATCTTCGATCTTCTAATTCTAGCAAGATCTTTGGTCTTCTAATTTCAGCAAGATCTTCTAATTTCCTATTTTACTACAACAGGATGGCACAGGCCTGGATCCATGGAAACTATTTCATTTTTATTAATGTTAGCAGAAAACGATATTATTTTGGGTCAGAAACATTGTCAATGACATTAGTTTATTACTGTATAATAATAAACTTCAAACATTTCAACATAGGTTTTTCATATAAATCAAGTTGGTTTGCATGTGCTACCACCCTGCAAAATAAGACTAGCACAGGACTTGCCTGTTCAGCAGAAATAAATATGGGCATGAGAGGGTTAATTCATTTGTAAGCAGCAAAATATATTTCAATGCATGTGAGATTGAAATTGGAATTATAAGCAAAATATCTTTAGGACTTTTTCTTCAATTTCTCAAGCCTAGTTCCCACTTGGTCCTTTGGGTCATTGAGAAATACCCAAAATACCCAATTGAGCTTGTAAAAACACATTTTCTAAGGACCAAACAACCTTAATGACCCTTAAGACTCAAAAATTCCTATCTCAGTGACCCTAAAGACGCTTTACTTGTTTTTGTAGGTGGAAACCAGCCTAATTGGAAACCAGCCTAACTGATAACAAACCTAACTG
>JAYJMH010062047.1:0-12094 GCA_036873815.1 Phacellophora camtschatica | reverse complement strand
CAATCTTCGTCTGAATCATTTCTTCTACGAAACCCGCCTCGAATCATTTTCCGCAAGAATGTTCGCCAGGTGGCGTCGATTTTATCCATCTGCGATTTCGTCAAAACCCAGCTCTGACAGTTAATTTGCAGGGGTGTAATTCTTTTGAATGAAATAGCTCTGGGTTGATACAAGGTTGATACAAGACATACTTTCAACTTGTATGTTAGTAGGCTCATCAATCAACTGGTGTTATGTTATTTGTCTTGATAACTTAGTCTAAGGCAGTCCCCTCCAGATGTGTATTGTGTTGTGCCCACCACTGTTAGATCCATATTTTAGATTCTCAGTAAAATAAAATAATAAGGTCTTTCCCTTTGAAGTGATCAAGTGCAGTGTCATTTGCAACCTATCCAAAAATATTTCAAATTCCTTGCTATTTTGACTAAGATTGTGATGAGCTGTCATAGTCAAAGCTTCAGCATCTGGGGCTGAAATTGGAGAATGGTTATGAGGGTACTAACTCACAAAAATGTGTATTGACTTTTGAGAAAGAATGTGACTATTTAACATGACTTTGCCTTCAAAGTCTTATAGTTTATTATGTAGATGTCAATTCTCTTTTTAAATCCATATCAATGACTAAGACCTTTTTAGTTTGAAGCTTTGTTTTCTATAGTGAGATGTTGTTCAAGTTAGGATTTTGATAATTTATCTGTGTTGAAGATCTGTTTGTATAGAGCATTTCAGTACTCATCCCTAATCTTACAATTGAGTTTTGTGCTTTGACAAGGCCTGGGAAAAAACACACATTTATTTGCAGCCCAGAGTTTTAGTGCACAGATCGGCACAGAGAGTAGAAAACTATGCAGAAAATATTTTCCATCTTTTCTTTGTGCCAAAATTTATTCTGGAAATTAAGTTAACATTGTTGCTCGTCCGAAATTTCAATCTTATTCAATGGAAATGGCCTGCTTTAAAAATGGCACAGATAATAAGCCCAGTATGAAAAGCTTGCATTTTGCATGTGGAAGATATTTTATAATATATATCAAATTTGCGCATTTGGAAATACACAAAGGCAACTACAATTCTTTAAATGACAAGTACAATTTTTGAAATTTTACTCACTTGGTGAGCAAATTCTTCAGTTGCATGCATGGCATTTCATTTGTGTGCATTTTATTCACATAATATACTTCCAGTTTGGAAAGGGGCAAATCTTGCATATCTGTGTGCAAATAAGCTCCAGAACTGAATCTGTGTGACCAAAAAGTCAACCAAAACACATTCCCCACACAACAGACCAAAGTTTTTAGTCTGGGGTTGCAACACTTTCATATCATGAAACTAGCATTTCAAAACAAAGACTTGACTTGATTTGTACTCATTTTCATAGGAAGGAACAACCTAAGTTATAATGAAATCCCAAGCAAGGTGAGCTTATATATACATTAATTACAAGAACAAAAACATCTTTGAGAAGGATGGTGCTGGGAAAGTTTGTAAAAATCAGTCTAGAAATAAAGAACAAATCCAGGCTGAAACATGAAGCTAGCTGTTCCTTTAAAAACATGTAATGAATTGGTGGAAAACAAAATGTGTGCACCAGCCTGGAAACTTTGCTTAATGCTCACCAAAGCACTTTTGTGTGCGTTTTCAGTAAGAGCAATAGAACGAAAGAAAGAAAACAATGCTCACACACACACTTTGGTGCACCCTGTGCAAAGTTTCCAATCTGGTGTGTGCAGTTTCTTACCCATGGGTTTCAGCCTATTAATATTTGTGTGAATGGCACTGAACCATTGCATGAATGTTGCAGTGTCTTTGCATCTAAGGAGAAAAGCAAGTCTACCATCAGGGGTATACACCTCAAAAGAATGACCATCACTCTCAATTCCTCTGGTCATCACTTGTTTCGTAATGTAGCACAATTTTAGTGTTATTTTTCGTAGTTCCGTCCAGTTTTGCCTGCCAGCTGCATTTACTCCAGGTGATACCTCTCCACTAGACTGTGAACTGGTCCTTCTGAAATACGGTGTAACTTCTTTTAAATATTTCACATTGAGCTCAACCTCCCTCCCAGCCCGTTTCAAGGCCTGCACGGCCTCATCATGAGTTGCGTTCCTCAAGTCCTCGCCGTTCACGGCCAAAATAGCGTCACCCACGTACAAACTTTCAGTTTGATCAGCAGCTAGCCCTTTGAATATCTTTGATATAAGTATCGGCATTTTATTTTCGCGACCACCCTTTATACTGATACCTAAGCCGCCAACCTCTTGTTTGATGACCCGGACAACTCGAACTTGATTTAGGACTTGTTCTGGCACTTGGAAATCGCCTCCTTGACTTGATGTTGATCCCCCAACTCTTCCATTAACTTCAAGATTTTCTTCAACGCTTATTGTCATCGTTTCTTCGTTTAAGTTCGCAAGAACACGCGACCATTTTCCTTCATGGTAGAGCTCCAAAACACTACTCCGAACGTTCGCAGCCATGTTGGGAGAATCAATATGGCAATTTGTTAGACCGAGACTCTTCCCTGTGGATAATGTTGAACAATGAGAGATTTCTCCCTACTGCACACCCATCCCAACATGCATTGAGTCTTGTCTTACACTAATTGTTATTTGTTTACACTATTGATATCACAATGGCAATTATTCGCTTGAATGATTGTTAAGCATATTTCGTTGTTTGTTTTCGGATTTGCCACTTGTGTTTCTGACAGCATGCTTTATTTGGGATTGGAAGCAATTTATGAAGAATCATTTTCAATTGTTGTTGTGGTGTTCTGAAGTGAAACAGCAGTGCAAAACTGAATATGAAGTCAAGTGATTATCACAACAGGCCCGATTGTGATCAAAGCTCAACCATGGGGAACAGTAGCCTGGGAACAGGAGATGGAACTAAATATTTTTTCGATGAAAAGTTTTTCGATTTGGTTGAAAATTTTTACGAACCAGTCTACAAAAAATGTCTGAGGTTCGGATTTTTGGCACTCTGATCTAAACATCTGGGATATAAATGTGATGTAAACAAGAAATATATTCTTATCTAAATTCCTTTTTCATTCCTAAACAATGGCAAAACTGTGACCACATTTGAAGTGGTAGAAACTTTAAAAGCGCAAGCAATTATCGAGGGTCTGATCACGAACTTCAGGAAAAGCAAAACTTAATTTTATCTATTTGTCAATTTTCCTTGCTCCACCTGTCCTACATTCTGTGTTTTACTTCGGAGATGAAAATATGTTGCGCTAAAATGAACGATTCTGGCCCGGGCTAGCCTGCGTGCAGACTTTACTGGGGAGGGAATAGGATAGAATTCACAACCCACTCACAATCACAGTTGAGGTCGCAGAATTGCAGCACAGATCATCTTATCTAAAGTGCGCGTGCGCTGTGAAAATTTCCAGCCTGGGCTGAAAATAAATTGCGATAATATGAAAAATTTCATCCCATTTACCCGAGATGAAAATTCCATCCCGGCTAGCTCGAGGCGGGCTGAAATTTTGTCATATACGGTCGAACTTCTAATAGCGACCACCTATCTATCTATCTATCTATCCAGATTAATCAGAAAAGCCCATAATGGGCATCCCACTGATGAGGTTCTGATCACTAAACTTGCAAACAAGTTTTAAAACGAAACTGATAACGGCCACTAACCTTCAATCCCAAACGCTTTCCCATACTATTGCCTATATAGCGAACCTCCGAATAGCGGCCACCTCCCAATAACATTTAGCGGCCACCTGGCTCAGTCCAAATGAAAAAAATTTACAAATTTTCCCTCTAAAAGCGGCCACACAAGTGAGTTCGAACATCGAACATCGCTGAAATACGGTCTTAAAATTTTCATGAGATCTCAGTACAGAAATAGATACAATCAAAATAAAAAACCCAAACTATAGAAACAAGGTTCCTAGACCACTTTATTGCCCTGCATTAAAAAAATCTGTCATAAAAGACTGTCTGGATTTTTTCAATCTCAATTCCTCCAAATATGTTGTCATTTTCAAAGCCATTTCACCAAGCTCTTCAAATTCCTGTTCTTCGGCAAACAGGCGCATTTGCTCCGTGTCATCCAGAGCCATTTTCACACTGGTGAAGCTCGATTTCGGTAGCTCAATGTCGTAGTTTTCTTCTTCATCATTGTCATTTAATTCTTCATCCGAAGCAGAGTTGACCACCTCATTTACTGCTTTATCCTTCAAAATTTCTCTCCAATTTGGCAATGTCGTGTTGACACTCAAAACAGAAATGGGTGCGCAGTTGTCTTGAGCCAGGTAATCATCTGCAGTATAACCTTGTTGAATTTCTTCAACCAAAGATTGACGGCTTGATAGTTCATCAAAGAATGGATCATCATCGTCAGTATCCATGATTTCAGGCACAAACCCACATTTTTCAAAGCATTTCTGAACGGTCTCGTTCCATGCTGCAGTAGCCCATTTTATGGCCAAAAGTACGTCAAGAGACTTAACAATAGGATTTGCAATCACACCCGGTCCAACTCTTGCAACAACGTGGCGAAGCAGAAAGTGGCGGTATTTTACTTTGAAAACCTTGCCGATTCCCGCGTCACAAGGTTGTGTGCGCGAAGTTGTATTTTTTGGCAAAAATTCAATTTTGATGTTAGAAAATTTGCCCTTAAGTTCATGCGGATGACATGGTGCATTGTCCATTAACAAGCAATATTGAGCGACTCTGCAAAATCATCATGTTGTTGAGCTTACCACGAATTGTTTCCATCAGTTCAGATGTCATCAAAGCCTTGGGATTGCTGTAATAATGGGCTCCATAGGGCCTACTTGGTTGCGAAGATTTCTGAAGCACCGAAGCTTCTCACTTTTTCCAATAATTATTGGATCAAGTTTTTCACCAAGAGCACTAACTATAAAAAGAGCTGTCAACCGTTGCTTGGTTTTTTTCCACCCTTGCAACGAGCGTTCTTTTGGTTAAGTGTCTCCAGAAAAAACCCAGTTCAAATCCTGCCAGAATTTCCGGTAATCGCTCGCTCCAGCTCCCCCACTTCATTGTTGACATTTTACGGACAATTTTTTTATACAGGCACAGGCTAATATCTGCAAAACTGGCACTCAAGTGTCTTCAAAAAAACATAAAAGCGCGTAAAATGAGATTAGCGCGAGATTGAACAGAAACAAATTAAAATGTTTCCTGTTGCTCGTGGTCTGAAGAAGAAAATGAACTGATTTTGGTGGCATCAAATTGGAGCAGACACTTTATGCCCTTTCCAGACACATCTCTATAGCAACAAACTTAATCACTAAATGTAGTTTATTTCTATTTTGTAATTCCATCATTTTAAATTGGTGTCTAAACGATAGCTTAGCTAAACAACACTATGACCCAGAGACAGCAAAAAGTTTATAAAATTTAAAGTTTTTGAAAATTTTGATGAATTAGATGTAGCTATTTTATATGTATGTTGAACAATTGCATTTTACAGATCGGCAGAATTTGATTTTTTCCTTAAATGCATTTAAATAAGTTTCAGCTTTTAGTTCATGTGGTACGCTGTTCCATAAAATTTATTTGATAAAAGATCTGGATGTTCTTTTCGTGTGTTTTTACAGTGATATATTTACGTAAAAGTTCTTCGAAAGTTGATTCATGGACCCTATACGAAATTCTCAAAGCTTGTTCGTGTATACGATCAATTTTGTTATTACTTATGCTACTGGTTCATGTATATAAATCATAAGATAACATTAGATTAGAATAACATTGTTTCACAGATTATAAATTGAATTTCAATGCCTTTTGTATTGACTTAGGCGATCTCAGACACTATGAAACATTACTACATCTACTACCTGTATATTGTAGAAATGTCTGATATTTTTAGGTCAAAAATAGTCCGATTTTGCTATTTTTGGATGCCCCTCTCCGTATGAAAAACTCCTGAGTGCCCCCCGCCCCTGAGAGAAAGGGGCCATTGTCTTAGTTTTGTAAAAAACGGCCTTAAAATTTGCAAATTCATGAAATTTTGAAATCTAATAAATTCAAAATGATGAATAGTTTCAAAAACAGGGGGCCATGAAGTTTTTCAAGAACTTTTGAATTTTTTTTTCTCAACTTCGCGACATAGCTCACCATTGTTGAACTTTATCTACCACCGGGTGTCCCAAAAAAGGTAACGGCTTTGATCAAGGCTAGCGATGTGAGTTTCACTCAAATTTATTCGAAACAATTTTTGAAATAAATGGTAGTCAACTTAAAAATTGATACCTAGTTTGTTAGTGATTGTGCATCAAGAGTCGACATATTAATTCTGAGGTTCAAATTTGCCTCCACCCCCAAAGCACAGGTCTAGAATTTGGTATCAACTGCGTTTTTGGATTTCCTTAGAATTCCAAAAGATGAAAATTAAACACTGGATTTAGCCAATATGAAGTGTTGGATTTAGCAAACAGAAATTTTAGATTCCAAAGAATTTAGTCGCAGACAACTGGTTTTCAAGATTCCTTTTAGAATCATTGTTCAGAAGTGTTTTCCAAAACAAAATATGTTGTCTGGAACACCATCACGATTCAGAAAATCCTACACTACAACACCATGCATAGCGTAGGCTAAAATTAAAACCTCTGGTTTTGAGTGGGAGGCAAATTTCAACTTAAGTGTTACTACCTCAATTCTCAACAGACCAATATCGACAAACCAGATTTTTATTTTCTAGCTAACTATAAAGAATTACATAAAAATTATTTTTTTACGGGTTTGAACGATATTCTCAGCACTAGCTTTAATCAAACATGTTTTCATTTTTTGGGACACACGGTACATTTTTTCTTATAGGATTAGGATCAATGTTCTTAAATTTGAAAGAATTTGAGGCTGAAATGTTCTTAAATTGTTCTTATTTTTGTCCGGGTGATTCTTCTGTAATTTTATCTCAATTGACGACGTTACCAGTTTTTCCTGCTTTGCATTAACAACACATAGGGATTTGTGTTTAGCAGAGTTAGATAATTTGAAAAAAAATACAATTCTCTTTTAGTGAGGTGAGTATCATATAACCATCAATTAGCGTGAATAAAATTATCACAAAATAAGAATACACGTACATATCGGTAAGCATAAGATTATACCCAAACAACGTAATCTGGACGGTACCATTCAAGCTTTCCCTCTCAACTCAAATTTCGATGTAGGCAAAATTCTTGCCAAGTTTTGCATTTGAGGCCAATTATTTTGGGCCAATTAACTAGATGAAATGGACAGAGACCAAATATATCAATAGCTAAGAGGTCATTGGTGGTATCAAGTGCACAATTTATATAAACAATGCCATCCCCTAAATTCCGAAACGCCTAGTTTTTTTGCCATTGCCACAAAGTCGAAAGTGGGACATCACATTTTGCAATGAATAAATGTATTTGGTGAACTATTATTGCTAAAATGTTTATGTCGACTAATTTAGTTTGGTTTTAACATTGAATTTTCAGTAAGAAAAACGTGAAACCCCTCCTCCAAAAAATTCGATGTTTCTTTTTGATTTCAATCAATTTCTAAGATTGAATAAATTATAAATTAGAGTGAATAAATTACTCTTAACAACAAAATATTTTAGAGGAAATTAATAATCATCAAAACTTTTGTCCCTAGAAAAACACACAAAGGCAAAAGTTCAATGGGCAAAAATAACATTTAGGAGTGATTGGACAGAGCGAAACTTAACTTAATACTACCAAATGTACACAATTTTCTATTTATAAAAAAGAATTTTGGGGTTGCTTAAATCTGATATTCATTTGAAACTCATTTGGAACTAATTTGGCGCAAGTAGAAGTGTTGGTCTTAAGGAGTGTCCGATTTATAGTTGTCCGCTTAATCAAACGCGGTATAACTTTCTTAGAAATCAATTCACAAACCGGAGTGTCTGTCCGTTTTAACAAAGTATCTTCTTTATGGTGCGTCCGTCTTTTGATAATTCCACTCTACCTAAACAATATTTAGCTCATTGCACTATTTTCGCATAATTCTACTGTACTTGGCGGCTCTTCGTGAAGGGTATTTACGTTTTCATAACACATAGACCTGAATATATGCAATAAAACATCGAGTAAATGCTAAACAAGATCAAACAAACTATCAAAAAACGCGAACAAATTATCAAACAAACACGAAGTTAAAACATTACAACGTATTCCACGTCAACAATTCCAAATTATATGTACAAAGTTAAATTTCTTATTTACAATGTGAGATTCTGCGATTGACAGTTGAGAAAAAGGTTGCGTGTGTTTTTAGTTTGTCATTGTATGCAGTCTTTCCTTCTAAGAAACGCTCGAAGCATTTATCGTAAAATCTCAATTATTCAATATTGGAGGTTCCAGAGAGGAGTTTATTAAAAAGATGAATATCAAAGCTATGAAAAGTTGATTTTTTCAATGTTTTGTTTCATTTCTTACGACCTCTTTCATTTCCAGCCAGATACACTGGATTGTGTCAGTCACGAGAGCTTCCAGAGACGTTAAAACCTGAACCAGATAAGAAATGTTTGAACTCTCAAGCACATGAAACTGGAAATTGGAAATATTACGTTTAAACACAGCATAAGCCATCATTGAATTCTTGCATTTGACTATATGAGTCTCACTTAAGAAATTGGGGGCGAGGCATAATGAAGAGGGGGCTAAATAGAGCTTTTACTGTATTAAAACATCCTAAACCCCAGCCAAACGACTGGATTTTCATTTAATTTTTCACTATACATTTCAACACGGAGTCGAGCGGTACATGGCCAAACGACTAGATTTTGTTGCTCCACTTTTCACTGGACTTTTGCATTTTATAATCTACAACACTACACACGCTCGACACCGCTGTGCCCTTGTCAAGGGGTGGCCAAACGACTACACTTTAGACTGGACATTTGTGTAATGAAAAATCTGGTCTTTTTGCCGGGAATTTAACAATTTGGTGCAGCTTTTATCAGAAAAAGACGTTTATAGGCCCACCTGGAATAAACACCACAATATCTCGTCGATGACAAAAAAGTGCGATAATGGCGAGCCACTGGTGAACGTAAGAGAATTCAAAATACTTCAAAATTGAGGATGAAAAATATATGATATTTTTTTGTACAATTTCAACATGTGAGTTTCTCCCATTAACTTTCCTTTCCACCTCTCTTGAAAATGTTTCCACAATTTTATAGATCAAATTTTCTTCGATAAACAATATTATGTCTTCTAAATATCGTACTTTTAACAAATCCCATTAAGCGCTCGTGTCAAGCAATCCTTTTTATATTAAGTGTCCGTCTCCATGTTCTACCAAAGGATCACCTCAAACATTCTTTCAGATAAATTTCCTCAGCATCAATTAAAGAAAAGTTTTTCCATGAAATATATGTTATGAGAAACTCAGTAGGCTTCAAAGTTTTAACATTCATTGAGAAGTACTGAACCAAGCATAATAAACTTAATTTAATTTTCAATGTGACATTTTGCGATTTATATATTTATCATTTAATTAAAAATGTTTATTTCCACAACCATCTGTGACAGTTGAATTCATTTGAAAACATTCTTGCGACCCTCTGCTTCTAGTAGAATCTCAATTTAACGTAAAAATTAACACGGTTACTTTTTAAATTGTGGTATACTGAAATAAAATTAAAGCCTGTGACACTCTGCGACACGCAGAGCAATATTATGTTTGTGTTTTCTCGTACCTGTCATTACAAATATTGACAAAAACAAACTGTTTATTATAAAAAACAATAACGATGGAAGAATATATAACCTTACAATGTCCTACGATTTTCCAGCTTTTACCAAGTTTCTCCATTTGTCTTTGATATTAACAACCGTTCGTCCTTCAAATGGGAACGCATTCTTTATTTTCTTCCATTTTCCAACGCCAAATCTTCGAACACCAAGACGCACCCATTCCTCTTCATCGAGCGTAAATCGACGACGCTTTTTTATATCTGATGTCGTTGAAACTGTAAAGATGGAATGTTATCAAATTTATCTAAATCGTGTATATGTAAAATATCACAGAAAATATTTTGAAAACATTTAAAACTAGATTATATATTTTCCGTACACAATTTACATACTTTTTGAAGCTTCTAAACTAATACATTTTGGCTAAATATTTTTCATATCAATGATAGATGCCATAACAAAACAAGGCATCAATGTCATAGTGTAGACGGAGGATGGTGTTAGATTTTTATCGCCTCTGCAATTCAAAATTTTGCTAAATTATTTAAAAATGGTGGAGGAGAAATTGATTTGATACAAAAAAAAGACCCTCTAATATCTGCAAAGTTAAAGACTTCCAAGTCAGTTACAGTTTTTTCGAGGATTTTCGACATTTTTGAGCTAAAAGTTTTGAATACTAAAATTTCAAAATCCCCAATTTCTCTTCCACCCCCTTCGCCAAATTTAATGTCCGGTCCCTTACTTGGCAATGGCGAGGTCGGAACTGTGCTTTCACAGTTATTTTGGATCCTATAGTTTTCATGGACTCGGGTCCTAAACAAGAAAAGTGCGGTCACATATAACACAGTAGTCAGCCCGTTTTTCGGAAATAATCCAGAAGTAAATGTTACACACCATTGGCCTCATCAAGAATTGAATCTGGCAATGCTTGCGAAGTATCACTAGCATCGTCGAACTCGAATGATCGTAAATTGTGCCTCCTCTCATTCTGTTTGCTATTTCTGTTTCTTGAATCTGATGCAATTGGACTGATTCTTGGGTCCAAAGAAGTGATCGAACGAGAGTTCAAAGGACTGACTGCTGTTGACGACAAATTAGTTTCTGGTGTTACAGGCAAAGACCCATTTTGTTGTAAGGCCAAAAGACTTGTCGAAGCTGGAGAATCTTCACTAATTGGCTTGGTATTATTCAGTATTTCTATCTGTTCAGCAGCGTCACAACAAGAACTATCGAGTACCTCCTGTAAGCTGTCCTTGCTCGAATCAGAGATATCGCCAAGGTAGTCGTTATGTTTTCTGCCCGTATTGACAGAATTTGATTTTCGAGTACTATGTTTCAAAGGAGATACTGACTCCACTGGTGTGTCACGTGATTTTTGAAGTTTCTTCTTTCCTTTTCCTGTTGGTGTTACTTTATATTCGTTGGACAGCATTGCTTGAGGACGAATTGGCGATATTCGGGCAGCAAGACGTTCAGCTCTGGGACTAGGCATTGTTCTGTTGGAATCGCTGTATTTGGGAACTAAAGTTGCCGAACGGAAAGGTCGTTTTCGTTTAGATGGTGAAAATTTTGCTTTGTCAGAAATATTGGCAATACTCGATGCCCTCAATGTTCGTGAAGATGGTTCGATAATACTGAGAGCGGCAGCTGATCCATGGTCTGTTGTCGCAGCAGTAGATCCACTCTAAAACAAACGAAAAATAACAAATTACAATTTTAAGTTCACAATGAAATGAGCAAAAATTCCGAATAACAAAATACTAACATGCTAAAATTTCATAATATAAATTACAATAAACTGACCTATTTAACTAGTCCTGAAATCTCATCATGCAACAGGTAAAATTGTGGTCTATCTAATTATGCGGAATGAAAAATTAATACAGGGTGTCCCAGAAAAAAGTCTACACGTTTGCAAAGCTACTGTAGAGGAGATTTAGCTGTAATATTTATGTTTCTGATTACATTCAATGAAACAGACTTCAACTTAAAGTTTGATACCTTGGTTGGCAAAATCAACTAAATAGCTGCTGAGTTATGCCCAATAATAACCAAAATTTATAGTTTCTTCAAAACCAGAGGTTGGGCTTTCCGTCAAATCGTTGAAAATTAGTTTTTTTGGCAAATGACCTTTGAAATTAACATTTGAACAGTACTGACCAATGAATAGCAACATACCATGACATGTTAAAATTTACTTGCTCGCGCAGTGACACTAGGCAAACAAGCAAAAAATTCATGTCTGAATTGGTCAAGGAGGATATCTTATGAGAATTTATGATATGACTCCAAAGCAGTCATGTTGAATATTTTGATTATTGAGCAAATCTAATTTGCTTTGCGATGGTTGATTCAGAATGTCACATACTTATGATGACAATAGATAAATTCATCTGAAAGTTGACGAAA
>JAYJMH010062036.1:0-12096 GCA_036873815.1 Phacellophora camtschatica | reverse complement strand
CAGAACTTCGCAACAACTGCAACAGCTCTTTTTCAACCTTGAATGCCAGTTTCTTAAAAATCATACAAAGCCACGACGGTTCCGACTGTCGCACAAAAATTCCCCCCTCGTTTTCTTCAGAAATCTTGCATGCTCTGCGACAGTCTGGATCCGCCCCTGAAATGCGCAGTTTTGTGATTGTAAATGAAAAGTTTAAGATTGTTGCAGAATTGAGGTGATCTTGCAAATTTTATTCAATTATGAATTGAAAACATTGGAGATTATTTTGCAGAGATATATAACATTCTTGTTGTTGTTTTTTCGTGTGTTTTCTCTATGTTGGAAGAGGGAGGGGGGGGAGCTTCCTTAGCGGGTGATAGATATTGCCGTAGCCCTAACGAAAAAGAAACAGATTCGAGGAGGGTACCACAGACAATTGTAGACTCAGAAACAATTTGAAACGTACACATTGAACGTTTATGCGTTAGATTGAAAGAGAAATTAAAGGTTTTGAAGAAAAATGACGATGAAATATTTCTTTTAGTTAAGTAAGGATCGTGAAATTGAAAATGAAGTAATTAAAAGAAAGCTTGAGGCTAATAAGAAAAATAAAATAAAATGGGTTTGACAATGTTGGCAGCGATGATACAGCTGGTAGCCCTCGACCCTCGTCGAACGGTCAAGGGTCGTCAAATGATCCCTGGAGCTAAATTACCGAAATTACAGCTTCCCAAATTTTATGCAGGGGCGGATCCAGAAATTAATCTGGCCGTCGCCCGAAGTTCTAAAAGTTTTGGGGACAATGTACTTTTTTCATTGCTGGAGAAGGGGCGACGCCCTTAATAAATTTGGAATTACTTCATCTTTTAACAACCGATTTTATACAAGTATTAAGCTGGATTCAGAAATATTTAATGTCAGCGGATAAATAACGGTACTTTATATCACTGTCAGAAAGCAAGCTAATGTGGAAACGGGATGTTCTAGTTTTGATTTGCCTCAAAATATTTTTTCAACAATTTGCGTGTGATTCAACGATCATGGTTTGCAAATATAACATTGAATAAGAAAAATAACATTAAAACACATCCCTGTTCTAAGCTTCACTCTTGTAAATAATCGATACTAATAATTATATTTAATAATCTTCAATTAACCTGAACTCAAATAACTTTCAGGAATAATCGTAAATCTTCACCCCTCACTCTCACTCGTCCAGCTCCTTCGTGTTTACGAAAGACAATGCGATCTTCTTTCTCTAAAGTCACATGATTTATATATTTACAAATTTCAATATAATATCCCGCTTCTCGAATTCATAAAGAAAAGTGTACACAAGAAGATATATGAACAAAAAAAGCTATAAACTCTGCAATTTCTCGTCATTATAAAACCTCTAGGCTAAACTTGATATGATGTCTGAGTGACCTAACCCTACTTCATTGTTAGGCCCCGTTTACACGAGAGCAGAAGAATATTCGAGCGATGAATATTCAAACGGATGAAAATTAGTACGGTTAGCGGTAACGTACGAATATTTGTTCACTTTCGCCTCCCGTTTACACGGGGAAATTTCGTTCAGCTTTTTTTGTGAACTTTTTAAAAACACGCGCAGTTTGGTGGATTACTCATGCAAACTCGTAAACAGTGCTTTCTCGAGATAGTCAGCTTTCCCGCCAAAATCATAAAATTAAGTACTAACTCGTTCATCATCACTTGCTCTCGCTATTATTGACAAGATGCAATTGAAGAAAGGCGCATAAAAAGATAAATGTGGCAACAAGACGGAAGAAAGTTGAGAAGGAAAAGGAGAAAAACTTCGTTTGGAATGACGAGGAAACGGTCCTATTGATTACAATCGTGATGGACTATAAAACAATCAAAACGTCCATGGGTCTCGATTGGAAATCCGCGAAGGCAAGGTACGACCAAATCACGGAGAAGTTTCTTGAAAGATAGCCAAAGAGTAACAATATAAATAAAGAGGATTTCCCCAAGCAATATAAATAAAGAGCGTATCACACAAAAAAATAAAGAATAAAGGCAAGCTTTAAAAAGTTATGGACAGTGGGCACAGGAGTGGTGGTGGAAGGACAATCATGGCACTTTCTGACGAAATTAAGAAATATGGAGTGGCTCACCGGCAGTTGAGAGCCTACTGATGGCATAAAAAAGCTCGTTGCTTTCCATACAACACGATAGAAGTGAAATTTCAACTGCCAGTGAAGTCAGTGCTGATACTGGTAGAAGTAAAAAAGAAGATTGCGAGGGAGATTGAACAGATGCTGAGGCTGATGAACCAAGTCAACCTGCCACTGTGAAGAAAATGTGTGAAGAAAGACGAAAGCTCGTCAGTCACCTGAAGGAAAAGAAGGATGCAAAGCTGACAAAACGCCTTTCAACTAAAATGCAGCTTTTAGAAACAGCTAAACAAGAAATTGCACTAAAGAAAAGAGTTATAGAGACGACAGAAGAGGCGGATCACAATCAAAATATGAAATATTTTTCAGAAAGCATGGATACATTCTCTACATTTATTGGAAATGGGTTCAATATGCTTCAGAATCTTTTCAATTCAGCTCCACAACACCAAACAAATCAGTTTCAACAGCAATCAAAGCATTACAAGCATTACAGACATTGGAGACGATAGCTTTTAATTTTCTAGATGCTGGAAGTTTAGGCTCTAAACCTGTCTTCAGTTAAAACAGTATGAAGAAATATTCAGTCTCTAAGAGAACATTTGAGTGAGTGAGTGAGTGCTGAGTGAGTGAGTGAGTGATTGAATTTAACGTGCCTAGCCTGCGAAAGTCTCAAGATGACTTGTTTCCAGCAGGGGACACGGGTTATACATAACCTTTCAGTTTCAGGCACACACGCTTGCTATTCTTGCAAGGTATGGGTTTCTGCGCTTGCATTCCATTTTTTCATTTAAATTCTTTTAAGGAAACTTTTAGACATATTTTGGTAATCCAGTAGGTGTAGATACATTTGTTGAAACAGCTTTTACATGTTTTTCCCAGTCAAGACATTGGTAAATTTGAACTCCAAGGTAATTAGTTTTTTGAACTACCTCGAGTTCTTTATCCTGAATCTGTACATTGAATTTCTCATCTGAAATTTTTTAATGATTTGTGTTTTGGTTTTGAGCAAATAAGTATAGAGTGAGTTTTAGTCACATTTAGTGACAGCCTATTGCCTTTTATAGAAATATCTAAATGTTTAAGTTTATTGTTGATAGCCTCATTCAATTGAATAAATGGCCTTAGCACCTAGACTTGTATCATCAGCAAACATGGGCATGGCAGAGGACTAGACTGGGCATGGGAGATCATTTATATAGATTAGGAATATAAAAGGATCTGGGCAGAATGAAACATACAACATAATGAAAAATTGAGTCACACTTATATTTGAGGGGCTTATAATCAGATGTTTACCTTACTAATAATACTGAAATTTGAATGGAAATCACAACTTACAACTTATAAAAATATATGGTGAGCAGGTATACCTGCTGAGGTTACAGAAACACATTTTTTCATTGAGAACCATTTCTGAAAAAGTTGGCGCCTTGAATAAACAAAATTTAGAAACAGTAGAACTAATCACCATCAAACTCATGAAACTGTGTGATTTATGACCATAAATCAGTTTAGCAGGTTATTTTACAATAATGTTTAATTTTGCACCAGGATATAACAATTATTTCACTTTCCGCAATAACAAGGGCACAGAAGATTACAAACTTAAACACATGTTTGTTTCTGGAAATTGGTTCTTGGCATTTTGGTTTCAACAAACTATTAGTACTAAAATAATAAAAAAATTATCATGTCATCATTCATGTCAAGAATATAATGCTTCCATACCATAAGTGCATTTTGACCGAGTGCTTAATTCAGCATCTATCGTATTTAATAAAAAACAATATATAAACAAAAATTTTACTACTTAATTAAAAGGTGTTGCAAAACATGACAGAAATTAATCCACTGAGAGTACATTGTAAATATAACTGAACACCTAAACCTGAACACTAGCAAAAAAACAAAACAAAAACAAAACAAATCATATAAATATAACTGAACACCTAAACCTGAGCACTAAAACCTAAAGTTCTATTGAAAGTATTTGACAAAAATATTTCTTTCAGTTTTACCAGCATCTTCATCATTATGGCCTTGACACCGTTCATTTACCACCAAATCATGTTGAACAGATTTGTAATATGTTATTATAGCATTTACTTGGCCTTCAACAAGTTTATCCTCCAACATCTCACAAATGTTGTGTAGCACAAAGCTTGCAAATATAATATTTGGTAAATCTTTAATGTTGACATCCATTTCTCGTTTCAAGGCCCCAAATCTTGCCTTTAACCGGCCAACACTCAATGACCATCCTAGCAGAAGAAAAACGCGAACCAAAAAGCTTTTGATTCACACTACTTCCACCTCCAGGAAACTCTTTAATGATAAATGGTAACAGGGGGTAAGCAGGGTCGCCGAAAATGCAAATTTGCACAGGCTCTTCATTTTCTAAAAACTTTTTAGGGCAAGGGAGTATAGAGCCTTCTCTCAACATTTTGTTAAGCGAGGAATTTGCAAACATTCGTGCATCATGCACACTTCCAGGACATTTGGATGAAACATCAATAAAACAAGATTTATAATTACAAGATCCTTGTATGTTAAAAGAGTAACGATTCTTCCTGTTCAAGTATACTGTAAAATCCTCTGTTGGTCTTTTGATGAACACATGAGTACCATCAACAACACCAATACATTGAGGAAAACCATGTTTTGCCTTAAATTTGATGCTGGTTGTTTACCTTCCTCTTCAGTCAATGGAGGTTTGATATACGTTGGTCCCAAATATTTAGTAATTACGAGGCTTACTTTTCGAACAATCATGGAAACGGATGCCCTGGAGATACCAAATTCATTTGCTACTATTCGGATATCTCCCCTCATCTGCCAAATAGTACAATGTTACAGCGACTTGTTTCTCAACTGAGATTGGAATACGCATGGTCGTAATCTTTTTTTGCAGAAAGGGTCTCAGTTCATCACAAAGGATCATCAAATTTTCTTTGGACATGTGAAAATTTCTCGCCATTCTTCAGATACGCCTACGTCATTTATAAAACTTTTCCACCAAAGAGATGTCCTTCCTTGCCTCTGCCAAAACCTTCGAGGCTTTCGCTTTTTCCTGCTTTTCAAGATCTTTAGTATGTTTTTAACTTTGTTTGTGCTATCTTGAATGGCAGAAATCAAATGCAGTCTTCTCCTGTGTAACTTCGTCTATGCCAGAGCATGAAATGAATTAAGCATGCGACTCCAGCCAATGTACTAACGATTCCAAAAATGGCGAAGGCTAATTGAAATTTTTTCAATTGCTTGTCATCCTCCATATTTTCTTTTCGAGCCTGTATTTCTGTTTTTCCTTTTCCCGCGCCAAAAACACCTCGTTTGCGATAATAATTGACATGGTAATGGTAGTGAACTGAACGGTAAAATGAATTCGTACGGTAAAATGCGTTTACACGGGTGCCGTACTAATATTCGTCCAGACGAATTTTCATTCGTTCACCTTCCAAGTGAACGAATATTAGTTCACCCAGGTGGACGAATTTTAATGGGGTTAGTCAGGTCTCGTGTAAACGGGAAACCTAAGTGAACGAATTTTCATCTGCTCGAATATTCGTCCGGTCTCGTGTAAACGGAGCCTTAAACTCTAAATTAAGAGCTTTGACCTTTGCTAGGTTACACAAAATAATGAGAAGATTTTTATTCTGCTTAAACAGACGTACCACATTTCTGTAAGACACCGTGTAAACAAGATTTCTGCATCAAACCAGTTGCCCACCCGGGAGCGGGCACTTTCACATTGAGTCATATAGGGATGAGCCATAGTTTTGTATTAGATTTTTGCATTAAAATTTAGAGAATGGGGTAAATTTTCTTTGAGATGTTCTGGCATTGGGTTGTTGGTTTTATTTAAAACTCTGACAACGACTGTTGCCTTCTTGTCTTTTTAATTCTGGAATTTTGATCGTATAACTGAAGCAATTTTTTATTTACAGTAATTTGACTGAAGCAAAAGATAAATATTGTTATGTCTTTAATCTTGATTTTCTGCTTCGAAATTCTGGGAGTAGGTTGCAATATCTATTTATATGCTGAAATTGGGTCATCGCAGATTTCCTTGTAACGCACGTCCATAAGGGCTTATCGGCGTTTTACTCGTCACCAAGAAGAAGACGTCTTTGACGCTTCGAAGCAAAACGATTTATAACAGTGTCAATGTCTAGTTTGATCTCCCGGTGGACATCTCTGCTGTCGAGTTTCTCAAGTACGTCTTCAATTTCCTTAATGTTGAAATGGAACGCTCGCATGTGCAGGTAGTGACATGAATAGTGCCAAAGATTCTGAATGCTGTCATTATATTGGGAAATGACAGCTGATCAATGAAAGGAAGTAAATTTTTCAAATTAGCTGGTGGAGTACCTTTGATTTGTTTACAACGCTCACGGCACATTTCCAACTCTGTTGTAAGGTAACGGAGCTCTGGCAAATCATCTCGAAAACCCAACCTACCAATCTTTAGCCAAAACAACGTTATTCGAAAAACCATATGAAGCATAAACGGCATTAAGATTCTTTTCAGAGAACCGAGAACTGATTTGGCCAATTAGGTGATCGAGAAAAGGAAGAGAATCCTCTTCTGTAGTAACCTGAAATCGAGACACTCAGGATGTTTTGCCTATGAACTTGAAGTTCGACTGTTCTTGGTTTATTTGGAGCTGTATTTACACCCTTTCCAATCTTGACAGCTTCTTGGTTGCTTCTTGAATCCAAGAAATTCCTTGCGCATTGACAGAGTGTTGTCGACAAAACAAAGAACAAGAGACATTAGCTCAGTGTCAGAGCAGTTCGTCGCTTCGTCGGCTAAAACTGAGAAAAGCGTTGAAGTTTTAATTTCTTCCACAACACTTTCAGTCAGCATTTTGCCGCAAATTTCAATTAGTTAATTTGGTGTAGTTTTTGGCCTATAGGTCGCATTTCGGGGTTGCACCATGAAGGTGCTCATCTAACAAAACATTGTAACACCTTGCATTGTACTTCAAAATTTCTTGGAAATTTCCAGGATTAACCATATCCTCTACCAGATACTTTAAATCATCACGGTGACCCATCAACGGTATATTTTGTCTGCCACAAAGAAAAACCACATCTACGATTGGTCTTAGCCGTTGCTTGTCTCTCTCGATCGGCTTGGTTTTTACCTTATTCAGCTGAATGTCCACAGACTGAATGTTGCCTTTTGTCGAATATACAGTCTAAATTGTGATGCGCGTATGATTGCGGTAGAATGAATGTGTGACTTCTCTGTATGCTATTTCAATTTCTGCAAAGCTGATGACCATAGAGTCAGTGGAGATGTAATAAGTACTCTCGCAACCAAATAACACACATTGAAGGCAAAAGGCAGCATCAAAAACCTCTCAATAAGTCAACCACGGAAATCTGAACAACCAGTTATGCTGAAATTTCCTATTTGAGCCATATACAGGAGGTATGCTGAAATTTCCTATTTGAGACATTTACTGTTGGATATTAACCCCGTGAAATTTTGAAATTCATCATTACGTAATCTCTTGTATATAATTCTATTTTGTTCATTCTATTTCATTCTGTATTAGATCTTATTTGAGTAACCGAAAAAAGTATTTTGAAAGCTGTTTTTGACTGTCTGAGAGCTGCCAAAGCACTTGAAGCTTCTAAATGCATTTTTGCTAACGATAAAGTGGACTTTTGGGGTTTTGAGCTTTCAGTCGATGGTATTAAACCACAACATCGTTTGACAGATGCTATTAATTACTTTCAACGTCCAGAATCCAAGAGAGAAATAAGGCGTTTTCTAGGCATGGCTGGATTTTATAGGGCCTTTATTCAAGATTTTGCGACAATTAGTCAACCACTTAATAAACCTACTGGTGATAATAAACCTACTGGTGATAATAAAACAACAATTAATGACTGAGCCAGTTTTAGCATTTCCCAAGCTTAATGAAAGCTTCGTGGTTGAGGTCTATGCAAGTGACTATGCAGCAGGAGGTATCCTGTCTCAAAAAGATCACATATTCCATCCAGTTACATTCTTTTCAACGTCCTTCCTTCACTAGCTCACAACGGAACTGGAGACCAATTACCAAAGAGGCTTGTGCATTAGTGCTAGCCGTTAGTGCTAGCTGTCACGTCTATTCAGCAGGTACGTAATTTGTATTAAGATCCGATCACAAGCCTCTAGTACGCCTTAGACAACAAAAAGACCCACGGGGAAAATTCGGACGCTGGATTTAGGAATTAGAAGAGTACAACTATGACGTACAGTATATACGAGGAAAAGACAATGTAAAAGCAGACTTGTTGTAATCGAGAAGCAAGCCCAAGTCAACCCCAGTCACTTTTCAAAGATAAGACCTTTGCCACAGTTCTTGTCAATACCACTTTTGTTGAGCAATTAAGACAAGAACAAGATATCGATCCCGTGATTTGTAGAACAAAAAGACTGGTACAAAGCGGATAACCTATTGTCGAGGGTAGACTTAAACGTGTTCAAAATGAGCTACGATTAGAGAATAACATTCTTAATAAATCCAAAAAACCCCTTGTTCCAGCTTCATTGAGGAAACTCATTGTGACTGCTCATTTCGGAACAGACAGAAAATATTCTCTTCTCAAAAATCGTTTTTTTGGCCTAATATGTATGGATATGTAAAATATTTTGTGTCCCAATGTTCTATTTGTCAACAGACCAAATGTAATTCGTCTCTGCCGAAAGCTCCACTTCTCCCGATGGCAATTTCTGAAGCATCAATTAAATTTATATCAATTCACATCGCCTTTATGCCAAAGGACAATCATGGATTCCAGTATTTCCTATCAATAGGTGATATATTCTCAAAGTATATTGAAGCCGTACCACTTAAAGAGAGATATGATCAGAGAAATATGTAATAGTCTTGATATTGAAAAGCGGCGTTCATCTGCCTACCATTCACAAGGAAACGGGTTTGCTGAACGCAACTTTCGAAGTGTCAAGGACATGTTAATATCTGTACTACTACAGCGAAAAGCATCCCAGTCTAAATGGAGATCTTCTCTGTCTGAACTAGTTTTGCTCTCAAAACTAGTGAAAGTAAAGCAACTAAATGCACACCATATAATGTCATTTTTGGTAGATCTGCTCGTTTGCCGATTGATACCATCTTTAATCACAATCAAGACCATTTCAACGATGATACTACTCCTACTGGCTATGCGCAAGATAGAAGTTTTGTTTTAAAAGACACATTCGACATTGTCATTAAGAACTTACAGCTCAGCAAAGAAAATATTCGAGCGCAATATGACCAGAAACTTCGTTTTATCAATCATCAGGAAGGCGAAAAAGTGTGGTCAAAAGTTTAATTTTACAAAACAGATGAAAACCGTAAATTAGCACCTCGTCGCGGTGGTCCATGGACTGTTCTACGGAAACTTCCAAATAGGGTCAATTTTGAAATTCAACATGATAAAACGCAAGGAAAGATAATTGCTCATCACGATAGACTCTCTCCATTGAAGTCCGCCTCTGGTGCTAAATCCCAAGTAACAGAACTTGATCGTCAAGAAGATATTACGAAAAACAAACTTGTTCTAATTGATGCAATAAACCTATCCTCAAGTGATGTATCAGATGAAGACGAAGCGACGAGAGCATTAGTACAGATAGCAGTAATAACTACAGTTCGGGATCAAAAGCAGACAAATAAGACGCAGAACTTTTAGCCCCTCGTCAGTATTACCCTCAACAAGAGCGAAGAGCTCGTCATTTACCAGGTAACATTCCTTGGGACGTTATTAGAATATAGGGAGGGGGAAATGTTGGATATTACACCCCGTGGCATCTTGACATTCATAATTACGTAATCTCATGTGTGTAGTTCTATTTTGTTCATTCTATCTGATTTGAGTAACCAAAAGAAGTATTCTCTCTTGAGTTTCGACTATCAACTACATTACAGGAAATTTGTAAGTATACTCAGGTCTCTAAACATAACAAAGAAGGTTTTACTTTACTTCTTCAGAAAGAAAAGAAGCAAGATTTACAAAATTTCCGATATCATTTGGAAAACGTGATTGCATGTTAATACCAGATGTATGTTCAACACTTCTAGTTGGCATAGGTTCGACAACAAGTATATGATGGGAATGAAAATCATCAACTTTATTATCTGCATTTAATTCCTTACTTGCAACATCTATAACATGAGAGGAATCTCATTTGTTGAAAAAGGTTTGGTCAATAGTAATCTGTTTCGTTTGATGTTTCGTGAATTTAATTGGCTAATTATTCTTGGAAGAGATGGATGCTTTTCATGAGCTTGTGTATTTATCCAAACGTGGGGTATACTGGCATTCTCTAGGTTAGAAGTAGAAGGAATATCAAAAGTGAAGTCAAGTCAACGTGTGGCAGAACATGTATGAATTGAAGCTGATTTTATGAGCTTCCACTTGGCGAACAGAGAGCAACATAGTGATTTTTTCTTTCTGAAATGTCGTGGCGTTGAAGCACAGAATACAAGTCAGGCAGAAGGGAAACTCCATTCATTTCAAACGCGACGCTTTTTGATTACGCATGCGCTGCCATGGGGAACATGGAAACGAGGTTAGAGAAGGTAAATATATTTTGGAGAAATTGCTTCAGTACCAGAAATCTTCCTTCGTGTTCAAAATTTTGCCGAAATGTCGAAGCAGAACATAAAATCCGGAGCTGATTTTTCATCATTTCCAGTCCGATTCTTCACGGTAAGTCATACACCGGTTTTTTCGAGGTGGTTCATTGTTTCTCTTCTTAGGTGTTAAAATTTCAATCTTATTTCAATAAATTGTTTATATGTGTTTTATTCTCTCAATTATGAATGCTTTTGCCTTTCTTTTTTTTAATTAGTTGTAAAAAGTGGCTTCAGAACTGTCGCCGTCTGGATATAATGGACAAGACGCCGTTGTATCTTAGCAAAAACTGCTGGATTTGCTCCATTCACTTCGAGCCCCATCTCCTGCCCAAATTTAGTAATATACGTGCTTGACTGCCCTAAAATGCTGTTCAAACCATCTTCAACGTACAAAATCCTCCATCTTTCACTGGTAACATAAGACCTGCTCCCACTAACAGACAACAAGGTAAGTATGTTTGTTAACAACAAAGATGTGATTACTTAAACTCGGCTTCATTCCTACAAATAACATAGCATTCTTAACTTTAGCCACTAAATTGAGATGTAATATTTAATAATAAAAGTTATCCTCTATAAAATAATTGAATCAATTTCAATATTTTCTGAAATGCATAGGTTTGCTTTCCAAAATAAAAAGAAAGTTGGATTTTTAGAACACAGTACAAAATTTGGATCACAGCTATGGTGTTATGAATCAACAAGGGGAACTCACATGTGATTTATTATGATTGAAAATGTTTAAATATCAATTACGCAGGGTTGATCCACGCAGTCATATCCAGGTATTAATCTGATTGTTACATAAGTGTCACTTTGTTTGGATAATTGTACAGAATACACATTTTTGATGTCAAGTTATTAATTCATCTTTTGCAGGCTCCGCTGTAGATTTAAAAATAAACTTTCAACATATTTAAATGTGGTATAAAATAAAATGGAAGGCACAAGGACTTGTTTCTTGGAAATATGTTTTATTTCTCGATCATTGTAAAGAGAGGATTCTCGAGAAGAATATTTATTACAGAGTAGAAACTTTTAAAACTACCATATCTTTCTTATTTTTATCCAGGTGCAATGCAGAGGCGGATGCAGGGAAAAATCTGACTGATGCTCAGAAAATGGGGGGGGGGGGCTTGGGGGTGAAGAGCCAAATTTTTGGGGGGTCACACCTTGTTTTTCCCATGTAAAAACGGCCACGCCCCTCATTTTAGAAACAAAAATAGGTCTGCAACTATAAAATTAATCACAGTAAAAACGTTAACTACAAAATAGAAAATAAAAATAACAAACTTTTGTAGTTTAAGTTAACATTTTTGTTTTTGACTTCT
>JAYJMH010062025.1:0-12096 GCA_036873815.1 Phacellophora camtschatica | reverse complement strand
TGACATATCTCTATGGAGACCATTATGGAATCAAGGTCTTTCGATCTTATAGTGCTATCCCTGCCACTCTAGTAGAGGTACGTAATTTTATTTATTTTTAAAAATATTTTAAGAATTTCTATTTTTATTAGTATTTCTATTTTTAACTAGCCATAACAAAATTGTAAATTTTTAATTTAAAGTGGCAATAAATACTTACTTACTTACCTTCTTTTCTTGCAGCCAGAAACGAGTGAACCACACTCTGAGATTCTCTGTTGACGACTTTTTCCAACGAGCAGACAACTGAAAATGTTTCAGCACCTGGTCAAACGTTTTCTCCTCAGTAGCACAAGCCATTTTATTTAGTTGTTGCAGAACATCATCCTTGAACGAAGTGACACCATTTACTCTAGTGCTACACCACCTCTCCCATGCTTGTGCTCGATGAAAATCGCACAATAAAACTCTACATCCTGAAAAAACTGCAAGGTAACATCGTATACAAGTTTAACTACGTAACAGTAAGAATATTTGCAACGATGGCAATAAATAACTAAAAAATATTATTCAAAAAAATTCACAGTGTACAAAATTATGTAGTAGGACGTTATTACTCCTTGCCATACCAGATAAGAGATTCTTGCCTTTTCAGAGCTAATCTGGCAAGGTTTGCTAACCTTACTTCAGAGCTGCAAAACATACCCGAGATCGCGAAGACTCGCATGACAGTAAAACAAGAACGATTGGAACAAAGAGAGGAAATGGAAAATGAAAGGGGGTGGAGGCAATGCAAAGAAAAACAGTACAAGAAATTAGGAGACAAGAGCTGGTCTTCAATTCTTAGAACGTTTATGCAGCTTTGCAGAAAGGCAGTTTTTTGCAGCATTACCTTACTTTCAAATACTTTTTCAGCAGCACAAATTTCTTTATTGCAAAAGTCAGTCATGAAGACGGCAGGTTTCCATTCAGGGTTCTACTGTTTGAACATACGTAACGCATTTTCAATTGTTTCACTCTTCTCGTCTTGAGTAATGAAGGACCCAATAACTACATGCTGCGAGAAAAAATAGAGGAAACGAGTACTTTGTTGTTCGATATGTTGCATCTAAGAGGCATATATCTAAGAGCCATTCTGTTTGGTAACTGAAACATGAATTTCTTGATCGTGTTTGTTGCCTCTGGCTTTATATCGATGAAATCTAAGTCATCATTCTCGTCGTCTTCACCACTGCTATCAAACGAATTGTTGTCATCTGTTGACAGTGGATCATTGCATTGCTCTAATTCGTATAGCTGAAGATGGAAAGTTGCTGCAGGATCCTGTTCTTGCCACTGCTTGATCAATGCCTCGACGTTTTCTTGGTCAAGTTTTGAGAACCGAACTTTCACCGATGCTCTGTATATATGAAAAAACTGGCGTTTCAGCGAACTGGGAACAGGCTGATCATTAAACAATACATATTTGACAAATGTCTTCAGGTGTCGCTCCATCTCTTTCACGTTTCAAACACCATCTGTTACGAAGTCATAAATTTTTGAAATGATTTTAGGATCGATTTTCTGATGGAATGCATTTCCTTAAAACCAATAGAATATTTTTAATTCCAAGTAGTTTTATTAGACCTGAGATTACAATCCTAATAGTGAATGCATTACAAAAGAATTCCTTTAAAAATATTAATTTATCTGGAATGGTACTGAAATAAATAAAGATCATTTTCCATAATTGTAAAATCTGGAACAGAGCCATTGCTTTGTAATTGAAAAGTGAATCAAAGTTGTTTGGACACAAGTCATGTACAAATCAATAGCTTTGTTGTAAATAGAAAACATAGAATGAAACAGTGATGGTTATGTCAGGGCATATTTAAAGATATATCATCAAAGGGGGCATTGACGTCTTTCTATAAAACAACATGTTTTGCTGCTTTAATGCCTGCAGTTTTAATATGAAGATCATAAAACAAGTGCTGGTTTTTTTCTTCAAGTTAATATCTGCTAGATAACATACGAGGGTGGGCCCCTTTTTTAGAGGTCCATGCCGACACTTACACCAAAGGATTGTGGAACACATAGCGTCGGCCACCGGTTGCCCTATTAAGGAACAACATGGAATGCAGCACGAGAATTTGCACAAGCAATTTAATATCTTGCGCAATTGTCGAGGGAAAACCGATTGTCTAATCTACGAGTTGTTGTTGCTTAAAGATTGGAAGCCAAAATTGAACAAGCAGTCAGATTCCATCGCCGCCAAATTGTTCATTTGGTTTTTTTGGCGCCCAAAATTCTCACCACGTGATGAAAAATCACTCTATTGTTTATTTTTCTAAAAAAAATATTGCCAAGGCTATTCATTCTGGTAAATAATAATTCACTTGTACTGAAAATAATTCAAGTATATATATATATAAATATATTGGGTGTACCAGCAAAAAGGCTACACATTTGCAAAGTTATCGTGGAGGAGCTTTACTTTTAATATTTATTTGGGACCAAACGAGTTCCCAAAGCAAAGAGCGTTTCATTTTGTTTCGTTCTTTTTTTCATTTTATAATATATATACAAGTAATAAGTTTCAATAAATATTGCTTTTCAAACTGACGTGTTAAAAACAAATTAATATAAATAAAATATTTTAACAAAATAGTTCTAATACAATCTTTTTAGTTAAACAAAGAAAAGAAAACGAGACAAAAGAAAACATTGGCTCTGGCTCAGTGCGTTGATTTCGTCTTTTGATGGCCGTTTGAAGGCCGTTTGAAGGCACCGAGGGAGCGTGTCATTTAAGTTTCCCTACTCAAGCTGTTCCAGAGGCTGGCCCCTCGATATGAAATCGACTTTTGACTAGCACTCGTTTTTAGAAGTAGCAATTTTAGATTGGTATCAGTTGAACGTAATTCACGACCATTGCTTTCAGAACATCTTGTCAATAGATTTCGCATGTATTCTGGTGCAAGCTCATTCAAAGATTTATACATCAGTGTTGCTGTTTCTTTTTGAATAAGATTAAAAATCGTTGGCCAGCCTAGACTTACTGCAACTTACTGCAATTACCCAATAAGGAGCAACAATAACTCAAATGGGACTCAACCAAGCCTTGGTACATTTTTGCAAGCACGTTTGAAGAAAGATATTTCTTTGAATATTTGACCAGTCCAAGAGCTCGGAATGCATTTTTCTTTTCCTTCTCGAGATGATCATCCCATTTGAGTTGATTGTCAACCTGGACACCAAGGTCTTTAAAACTACTGACGATCTCAATACTATCATTACCTATTTCAAACGATGGTTGAGCATCAGCCTGGCTTTCAATCTTACGGATATTTGGGCCCGAATCAACAAACAGAGATTGATGAAAGGTTATTGGCATCCAACCATTCATGCAAGTTTGAGAGTTCACAGTTTAAGTCATGTTGTAGATCATTAAGACTCTTAGAAGTTTGCGATATTGTATTGCCATCTGCGTAAATACTGACATGCGCCTTTTTCAGCGAAAAAGGTAAATCATTTATGTAGATAAGGAACAAAAGTGGGTCAAGAAAGGAGCCTTGTGGGACACCACAATTGATACTGCTTATATTAGATGAAGCACCATTAACCTTGCAAAATTGTTTACGGTTGTTAAGATTTATTCAGAAAAATATTCACGTTTCAGTTGCGCATTCAAGTTGCTGCCTTCGAAACAAAGTTTGTTATCCTTATATATATTATATGTATAACCTGATTTCGGACAGATTGCACAAATCAAACACGTTTTCAAATAAAATTTTGGTTAAACCTGGGAAGGACAGCCAAAACATAGATACCTTAATCTTTTTGCCTGTGATGCAATATTCATGAATCCTAATACTAAACAAATGTATAAAAGTACTTCTTCATCTTCTTCATAATTTGCTAAGAATTTATGTATAAATAATGTTTAAAATTTTAACATCAGGGCCAAAAGGAGCAACCACAGGCAATCTAGCCACCTTGATTTTCAAGATTTTCCGGGGGAGCGTGCTCCCGGCCGCTACTAGGTGTGTATGCGCTTATAGAGCACATGTCGGTCTTTAGCGTATGCTCGTTTTTAAAGTGTCTGAAAATCGTTTGTCGGAAATCTTTGAAATTTTGAGTGAATCACAGTCTTGTTTACCATTAATTCATCCTCTTGTTGCTTTTGAAACATGTAAACTCATAAAACATGCATCTATCGAGATTGAAGTTAAATAATACAACTCTCACAATTTCTAAAAAGAGTCTGATAAATCACGTGCCCTACGTGCCCTCGTGCCTATTTTCACCCCGTGCCCTCGTGCCCTCCAACTTCCTGTGCCCTCGTGTCCCCATGCTGTGGTGTCCATTTTCACCCCGTGCCCCCTTGCCCTCTAACTCCCAGTGCCCTCGTGCCCTCGTGCCAATTTTCACCCCGTGCCCTTCAACTTCCCCGTGCCCTCATGCCGTGCCCTTGCACCAATTTCATCCCGTGCTCCTTTTCCTTTTCCAATTTTCAATTTATCTCGAAAAGAAAAGAAAACTTCACGTACATAAAACATTAAATCATGAAACATGAAACCTTCAAACATGAAACCTTGAGAATAGATGTCGTATTTGGCACTTGCACGGAAGTGCAACAACTTACTGAGTGGCGTAGGTAAATAGATATTTTGTGCTTTATTTGGAAGTTTCGACCTGCTCCGCAGCATAATTTGAAAAAAATAGAGAATTAACAATATGGGATTTTTTTACTTTCGGGGTTTAATTCTCATCTTTTTATTATACATGAAAGGTACGATAATTTCAATGGAACAGTGGACGGAGAAGAGTAAAGAAAACGTTTTGTTTAAAAAATGTTTTATTTAAAGATAATTGCAAAAATACCTAGTCTTGGCTGTAGCCATGCCTTCTGTTCAGTACGATAAATTCCTGAGCAAAAAATTAATATAAAGTTGCATGGTCGGAGGTGCCTGGAGTTGGCCGGAGCAATGGAAAAGATATAGAAACGTTGCAACTTCACTCCGGCCAACACCTCCGGCGATACACTCCATTCGCACAATTCAAGGCCTTGGAGGTCTTATATTCAAGCCAGCTCTATCCAGTTGTTTTTTTAGTTAGTTTAATTAAGAAAACTAGTTTAATTAAAATGAAAGATGACTTGCTTGAAGGTGGCCGGAGTAATGAAACAAAGCTTACTGCATTGTCGTAGCGTACTTTTTTTGTTTATTACATACTGGATTTGTTTCTAATATTATTGTTCTTGCTTTGATATATTTCTATTTTTTGTTATATTTTAAATATTTCGAGTAAACTGTTTCTAATGTTATTATTCTTATTTTGATATATTTTTTATTTCTTGTAATATTTGAAATATTTCGAGTAAACTGTTTCTAATGTTATTGTTAATATTTCTTGTTATATTTGCTATGGTAGTTATATATAATGGATTTGCTATGGTAGTTATATATAATAAATAGGCCACGAGAAGTTGGAGGGCACGGGGTGAAAATGGGCACGAGGGCACGAGGGCACTGGAAGTTGGAGGACACGGGGGCACGGGGCACGAGTGCACGGGAAGTTGGAGGGCACGTGAGGCACGTGATTTATCAGACTCTTCTAAAAAATGTTGTAACAATATTTGTATATAATAATGTTGTAAAAAATAAATGGTTTATTCAGGTTGATGATCGGTTCAGGGGTGGTTGAGACTGCTCAACCTTATACTACATTATGAATGTCATTTTCATTTATATACATATATTGGTGGTCAATTTATACTAACCAAAAGTTCTGATAAACATTTGCTGGTTTACACTTCACAAACCAAAATGGAGCGAGAAAAGATGTCGATAGCTATTCATATTAAATACAATAACTTACTTTTAACCTCACCGTGAGAGGGATGCAACGTTTCATTTAATGAACTGAAATATATGTTTTTTTTAAATAATTACATCTTCCTGTCCTTTGAACGGACATCTGGCCATGTCAGTATCCATTATCCATCATTTGATTGCCTGCAGTGTCATCAGGGGCGGATCCGGAAAATAGAATGAGTGATGCTAATCAGGGGGTCTTGGGGCGCCCCAGGAATATTTGCGGTAATTACGCTCTTTACATTGGCTAAAAATAGCTACCACGCCCTTCTCTTATACAAACTAATTTAAGATTCTGCAGGCCTATCTGGACCGGGGGGGGGGTCTAAATTAGCTCCCCTCCATTACACTTTTGAAGACAACTCGAAAAGCTCTGTTCAGATGTTTATAAAACTTCTTGACTTTTCCTAAATATTTTCTAGGAATGTTGAAATGTGTTCGTTGGCATGTTTGTATGTAAAAACTGTCATCACTATCTCGACTGGGCTCTTTTTAGCAACGTCAGACCGGGGAGTTAAATTAGCCCCCCCCCCCTCCTAAATCGAAATTGGTAACAGCTACTGTTTGGCAATTAAGACAACATGAACTATATATCAAATGCAAACAATAGTTAAATTTTAAGGGTAACTAGGGAACTGACGTCATGATGACGTCAAAAAACCCAAATTTTGGAGGATATTTTACAACTCAAAGAAGGGTAAGGTTTTTTTTATTTCTAATTTTGACACTATGTTGTAGATAGCAATTAGAAGGATACTAAGGCCATTTACTCTCAAAAAGCAGGTAGTTTTTAATGTATATTAATTTTTTGAAAAATCTGTACATGCTTTGTCAAAATTGTGGGAAGATTTTTGCCCATGCGTAGTAGAAATGTGTTATTGGAACTTTGGAAAAGTTTTTTTTTGCAAAATTAACATGTGTCATGATGTATTAAGCTACATTTTACAGTAAAACCATGAGAAAAACTCATAACAATGCTCTACATGGCAGAAAATGGAAGTATTTATAACATCACCAAAATCTAAAAATAACTTCAAATTTAATTATGATAATGTCACAATGTGACCCTGTGCTCCATTAAACATGTAAATTTACAAGTACTCTCTCAAAAATCCGTTGCCATGACAACTGTAAACATTTAAACGTGTAAACAAACAAATTGCAACATTCCTAGATAACATTTAGGAAAAGTCAAAAAAGTTTCAGAGAATCTGAAAAACGCTTCTCGAGTTGTTTTAAAAAATGTGGGGGGGGGTCGGTTTAGCACTGTAACAAACTGCACATTTGTTACACCGCTAAATCAAAATTTGAATGCATTATTAAAATGATGGATCATTAAAGACGAAAGGAAACAGTGGTACCAGAAATATCCATGTATAAAGAATTTTTTAATTGACAATTTGATTTTAAGCAGTTAAAAAACAAATACTTAACTAAAAAATTTCAGAATTGGGTCAAAAACAGCAGACATTAACATATAACATAGAAAACACAAAAATATATGTTATGTGTTAATGTCTATATATGTTATGTGTTAACGAGAAAAGGAGAAACGAAGGGGGGATTAAAAAAAAATTTCTCAGGTCAATAGAGAGATGGACTTGGGGCAAGTCGACAGTAGGAGCGTTATCTTGAACATTCGCTGTTACCGATTTTGAACAAATTTTCATTGCACCCCGCTAGGCTTTCTTATGAAATACTCTAATTTCCCATTAGAGTTCGAGATAGTGGATGCTTGCATTTTGAGATCCAGGAAATTGTAATCTGTGCTGTGCGAGATAGAAAATGCTCGAATTAACGGCCCGTATTTCGTAAGAAAGCCAAACCAAGGGAAATGAGGATTTTAGCCAAACAATTTATGTCCCCAGGTGATAAAAATTTTGTCATATGACTTATTAGTTTCTATATTCAAGCAAACGAAGTCATTATTGGATCAAATTGAAAATTCTTCCTTCTTTGCTTCAGCGAGTATTTTCGCAGGTTTACAGCTTTACAATGATTGTACATTTGCATGTTTTATAAAACGAAACATTCATTTTGATTTTATGAAACTTTGTGGACTAACATTTTACTGTAAATCCTTTTGATTTAAGCTTTTTTGGTGGGTGCTAATTCGAAGTCAGGTTCTTTCCTATGGTATAACTACATAAATATAAATATTGTGGGGTATAGCAACACATTAAAAACAACAACATACGTAGGAACATATACACGTATAAACATAATTCGCCGAATAGAATTTTAAATAACAGGCTTCATAAAATTCGAGGGTGGGGGCTTATTTGGGGGGGGGGCTTATCTCTATGATACAGAAAAAATGAAAATATGTTGTAACAAATTTCGTTTTTCACACATTGAATCACGTTCCACGAAATAAAATACTTTCAATTCACGGCTCACAAACATCCAGAGTGGGCCAATTACGGATCACGAAAAAAAACCCTTTACCACGCTCCAAAAACGTACTGTTCTCCCTAAATTTTTCATTGCGAATAAAATCACTGTTGTACCTGTACATTGTACCTGTTTTGTAAAATAGAGCAACACATTTGATAACAGACATGCTTACACTTTTTTACTTAACAAAGATCCTTTCTCCAATTGGCATCAAAATTCCTTCAACTTTTGATGCAACTTTCTTATTGTTAACAGGCATTATTTTCTAGCACCCTTGTGGGTACCATTATTGTGCATTTTATTGTGCATTTTCATTCTCAGTCCTCTTGCTGTATAAGAAGATTCATGAAAAAATCCATGATTGAGCATCTTCCTGAAATGGGGGAAAGATTGTATAATTGGTCAAGAAATTGAGAGTTTTGACTTGAAGAAATATATAACAAAGATATCGTGTAAGATATGTGCCAAATATCAATTTTTCATCAATCCAACATGCAGAGTAGGTTAACTTGTTTCTTTGTAGATCTTTTTGACCAATATTCAACTCATTTTTCAATATTTCTGACTGAACTCAATCGCACGCCTGGAATGCCTAAGGAGTGCGATTTACCACACAACTTTATATCTTTTCCTCAGTGAGGCCTGATCTTGAGCTAGGCGAGTGAGATGAAATTTAAAAAATCTCAGCCCACGTTAAAAATTCTCATATCGAAAAAATCTTAGCCCCTTAAATGGCCAAATTAGAAATGTTAACCAGTAGAGCAATTACAAATAGATGCTGACAGCCCAAATATTTATTGGCCAAGTGCTGAAACTGATGTTAAATTAAGCTTCCTTCTTGATAAATTGAAACATGGCTGACATTTATACACAAAGCAGTGAAAAGCCGAAGACTTCCATTGAGAAAAAGTCACAATGAACACAAATAATTGTTTTATACAGGCTGTTCTAAAAGTCAGCTTAACACATATGATGCCAGTACAAGTGTAATGCATACATGCATGAAGACATACACACAGGCACAATCCATAGTTTATCAAATTGGAGACCAGAATAACGTCCTGTCACGAAAGTCTTCTAATCTGGCAAAGGCAACTCTTTTGTTTCTTTCACTGTCAGAAAGGCAAGTAAAGCTCCACCAATTTTAAGTACATGAATTATACCAAATGCTGCATGTAAATTAACATGGTAAAGATAAAACGACAAGATACTTCCTAGTATATTCCCAAGGAACCCACATGAATGACTTACAGCACTTCCAAATGTTCTGTGTCCAGTTGGTAGGAGTTCTGATTCATAAGCATTAACAAGATTGAAAAAGGCAGAGTCCAGTATTCCCGAGAGAAAAAAACATATGTCAAAGATTATCATATCCAGTTGGAAATAGAATGGAATGAGATTTAGGACACTCAATACTGCCATTGTTCGAAAAGCAACAGATCGCTTAAGTCTGCTAAGTATTTGATAACCAAGTACCATTCCAACAATGGCTCCCACGGCACTAGCAAGCAAGCTTTCCACATTCAGCGCATCAAGACATTTTCCTTCTCCGCATTCTATTTTCGTTGACGGTTTTCGCCACACTTGCATTGTCAAATAAAGGAAAAATTGACCTTGGAATTCAAATCGAAAATATCCCAAACAACAAATTCGAAAGAAAAGGTCAAATGAACTCATGTTTTCTTTGTTTGAGTTTTGTATTTCGCCGTGATTATTTTTAGATTTCTCAACGCCACTGATGATACCCTTCATGGAAGGCTCAATAAGTGTACTCGCTTCTTCTCCTTCTTCCACAGTTGCATTATCTTTGTTAACTGTTGAAGAAATTTCATCACTGTAATCAAGAATTGTTGAAGAAATGTCCTTGTTGTTGATCTCAGCAACGTTCTTAAGAGTTTCGATTGCTTCCTCTTTGTAGCCTGATGTATATAAATATCTCGGAGATTCTGGTAACGATAACATTAAACCAGTACATATCAGAAGTGGAATAGTTTCCGCAATTATGAAGAGCCACCTCCAACCTAGATTAGCTATAATAGGTTTTGCTACGAAACATGTAAAAGCAAGCCCTATAGCCAAAGACACATCAAAAACGGAGATATATTTTCTTTTGGCGATGGGCGTGAATTCCATTGCAAAGGGGTAGATAAGTGTCGTACTTTGATAGAATAGCCCAACTCCTACAAATGTGAATATGAGCATTCCATAACTTGTTGACAAGGCTGTGCAAATTGAGATGTATGACTGCATTGCGAACAACAAAACCATGCTTTTTTTTCTCCCGAATACATCCGCCATCTTTCCCATAAATGGTGCACTGAATATCATGGCAATTTGAGCACTTATAATTAGGAAACTTGCACTCAAGTAACTTAAATTCATGAAACATCTCAAATATCGTTCGATGATTCCATGCAAGCTTATCGTAGCTCCTCTTGCTACTGATCTTACTGCAAGACAGGCATATAGAATAACATGGAAAAGGCCAAATCCACTTTCCTCAATACAGTCTGTTACAAAATCCAATTTCTCTGGAATAGGATTACTGCCCATCTTTCAACAATTTTCAAGGCTCACTTCGCAGTTTCTTGCTTTCGTAATGTTAAACTTCGTAACAACAAGTTTTGCATTATTCTTTTGTGGAATTATAATTCAGGGAAAACAATCAGAAATATTTTATCGTCCGTCATGCCTAACTTGATTGAATCTCTATTCTCTGATTGTATGACACGTGGAATGGAATCGTGGAACAGTGTAAGGGGTGAATGTTTTTATGATGGGAAATGATATGGTAATGAATTAATTGCATTGGCTTTTTTATTATCATTTAAGCTTTTGCTTTAAAAACGAAAGGGCCTTAATCCATTTTATAAACTTTTTCGGTGGAATCATTTAATCATCATGGCATTTATAAATAAAAAATAGAAAAAAACAAAAGGTAGATTTCACAGAGGGTAAATCCCTGCAGATCAAATATTATGTAGCGCCCACGGTTCGTCTTGGCCATTTGTGGAAAACGAGGCTAAAATGATTACATTAAATTGTTTCACCAACATAACCTTATAGATTGCGCTTTGCGAATCAAAAAAATTGTTTTAGATCCCAAGCATTGCAAAGTTTCTGAATTGAAGTGGATATGACATGAAATATTTCATTCTTTTGTGCATAGCAATGTCTGCTGAGAAGCCCTAAAGCTTTTTTCGGTTTTGAATATCTTCTATAGTTTCTGTAGTTAAAAGTTTAAAGGTGGCGTTTTCGTGCTATAAAGTCTCCTTGATTTTGCCAAGAATTCATTATTTGTGACGTCTTCAGTTCGCGTTGTCGAATTGACCAAATATAAAAGGACTGATTACTCAAGAACTACTGAAGCAAAATCATCAAAGATTTGCATAGACAATAACTGAATGGCAATCAACATTTTCTTACATAAAATTTTATTGTGATGACAAAAAATTAGGTACCAGACCTCTCAAATGAAAATTTAGAAGATCTCGATGTCAGTAAATTATGGAAAAAGCTTTTTTTTTACATAATTTTAAATAGTTCGTAACAAGCTTGATGTTGAATCAAAATTCATATTCAAAATCAAGATATTCAGTACAGTAAGTGATATAACATTGAAATGATAAAATGTTTAAAGGAGTCTGGTAACTAGCTCGTTTTTGTGGCAACATTATGTTAATAAAAGTTCGTTCACAGCCTAATTGTTGTACTTACCAATTTTCATCGACTTTCCTTCGGAACTTTCAAGTAATCATAAACTTAATGTTTTTTGATTACTTTTAGAACATGAGTGAGTGAGTTATCGTATTTAACGTGCCTAGCCCGCGAAAGTCTCGAGATGACTTGTTTCCAGCAGGGGACA
>JAYJMH010062014.1:0-12096 GCA_036873815.1 Phacellophora camtschatica | reverse complement strand
CATCAGTGAATTATTTAAATTTCCAAAGATCAATTTTAGTGAGGTTTTTCCAAGACTATGTTATTTTTGGCTGGTCTAAGATTACCAGTCTACAATACTCAGCTGCTCTTCGAAAATAGTATTTGTGGGCTAATTTGGTGCCATTACAGGAGTTGATGTCCTTTACTTGTCGCAATGAATTGCTATGCACAATTTTCAAAGATATTTCAAATTAAGAATTTCATTTCATTCCAATATAAAAATTAAAGAGTTGATCATCTAATAAAGGCAATCAATTCAGTAGAGGCCTTTTTCTTGGAACAAATATTGACATTCTTGTAAGCACTTCAACAGCAACAATAGAAAAATTTTGTTTTGAAAAAATATACAGTTCTTTGTTTACTTTTTGCTTTTCAGGTGCTCTTCAAAAGCGACCATTTGTTCAAATTGCAATGCCAATGACAAAGATAACTCAAGTCTTGGATTTTTCTCTAGTTTGGATTGGAAGTCCGTGATTTTTGCATTGGAATAACTATTATTTCTTATTTTGAAATTGTATCAGTGATGTTTGTGATTTTACAATTATTAGTATTTGAAGGCCTAAATGTGTTGATTGCTTTTTTCAAACTGCTTTGGGTTATGGATTATTACAAGTCGAAATATGTGTGTTGCACTACATGGTTTACTTACTCAAATAGATATATGTCCTGAAAAACAGGGGCATCTTCAGCTATAACAATTTCTAGTATTATATATACTCACCTATATCAAGCATATGTTTTTGTTTGAAATATGTAAGTGAAGTTTCCTATCTTGTGCCAATTAGAAGTAGAATGATATTCAGAGTGAGAGTGATATTAACTATTAGACAGGCACATACGGGGATTGGGTGGGTGAGGGGGTTGCTACACCCTCAATATTTCCCAAATCGGTCCATGTTTAAAAATATGTCGGTCCCTGAAAATTTGGGGTCGCTTTTTGATATGGTTAGCTAGTTGGTCCAAGCGAGATTTTTTGCGGACTACTTGATTTTTGGATTTTGTTTCCTTTTTTTTCATTTTTTTTCATTTTCATCATTTTTAGACCACACAGAGGGTGGAAGGGGACCACCACCACCCGGGCGGAGAATTTATGAGACCTTAACTTATTTTAGGTCAGTTTTTTGCGTAGATTCGGAATTTGGGTGATGATTACGTTTTTTAAGGGGGGTTCCGAGATACAGGGGTCTAAAGTCTGATTTTAGGGCTAATTGCAATAAATTTGTTTTCTTCATTAAATGTCAATAAATTACGGACAGCTCAGTTCGTTGATGATATTTATGATTGTTGAGTCTTATTTGAGTCTTATATGAAAGTAAACATTTATATTGCGAATTTAAGGGGGGCCATAAAAAGCTTAAGGGGGTGTACAAAATGCAAAAAATTCCGTAACAAAAGATTTCTAGTAAAGTATATTGAATGGAAGGTGATTTTCGTAACTAAAAGGAGTACTGTGTGAGTGAGTGACTGAGTTATCGTATTTAACGTTCCTAGCTGGCGAAAGTTATACATAACCTTTAAGGCACATACACTTGCTATTCTCGCAAGGTATGGGTTTCTGCGCTTGGTGCAGGGGCGACCCCGGTCCTTCCTCTCGATGTGACCACACCTCGTGATTCCTTTTGCCTTTGCCTGGAATTACAGAGAGTTAGCAGCTCTCCTCACACTTTTGCAGTATGACCTTGGTGGGAGTCGAACCCACGACCTTGAGGTTATGAGTCCGGCGCCTTAACCATTTGGCCATGCAAGCGTTGTTAAAGGCTGGTTTCCATTTAGCCGTCACTGCCTTTAAACGTAGCTCACAGGCACAACACACCACTACAAACAGTGCTGGTGTCAGTTACAGGAATATTTACGTAACCCATAATAGTGCTTTAATTGTAGGCATATTTTCCCACTCATTTGCTCGCAGGCACAGACTGTTTTATATGAAGCCTGTTCGCACTGATTGCTAGAGGCTATTGCAAGTTATGAAAAAGATTAGGCCTGTTTGCATTGCTTGCTAAAGAGGCTATTACAAGTTATGAAGAAGATTAGGCCTAGTTGCATTGCTTGTTAAAAGAGGCTATTACAAGTTATGAAGAAGATTAGGCCTAGTTGCATTGCTTGCTAAAAAAGCTATTACAAGTTATGAAGAAGATTAGGCCTGGTTGTATTGCTTGCTAAAAGAGGTTATTGCAAGTTATGAAGAAGATTAGGCCTGGTTGCATTGCTTGCTAAAAAAGCTATTACAAGTTATGAAGAAGATTAGGCCTGGTTGTATTGCTTGCTGAAAGAGGCTATTACAAGTTATGAAGAAGATTAGGCCTAGTTGCATTGCTTGCTAAAGAGGCCATTACAAGTTATGAAGAAGATTAGGCCTGTTTGCATTGCTTGCTAAAGAGGCTATTACAAGTTATGAAGAAGATTGGGCCTAGTTGCATTGCTTGCTAAAGAGGCTATTACAAGTTATGAAGAAGATTGAACCTGTTTGCATTGCTTGCTGAAGAGGCTGTTGCAAGTTATGAAGAAGACTCAATGATCTGAACATAAAGATGAATGTTTGTATAATACCGCAAAAGAGAAAATAAACTACCCTTTTTAAAAGGTGAGTCAAAGTTCGAAACTTCCGACGTTTAGCCAAGGGGCGAGGGGTAAGAAACATGGATGTTAATTTTACAACAGAAAAGTTCGAAGACAAATCGTTTGCGGTCTTTCGCTTTACCTGTCGTTTATGTTCTATCTTTATTTAGATCTGGTTTCGAGAAGCAGAAACTTTCAAATACAATTGGCCAATTTGAAAATATTAAAAAAATCATTGGCAGATCAAACATGAAATTCTCCTATGCTTATAAGAATATTGATTAACTTACTCTGCCGAAATGGATGATAATGCTTCTTCGGGAAGAGAGTTCTGCCTTAATGTATCTGAGCAGACAGACGCTTGTATTTTTATGTCCTCAAGAATTTTGATCTTCTCAGCTTCAATCTGTTGATTCACAAATCAATTAATTAATTAATCAACAGTTTGCCACCAACACAAAGTACCTTAAGCCCCCACTGCGTTGATAAACAACAACAAATTTCATATTTAAGGGGGTACGTAGAGATGAAATTTGCTGTTAGAAATTTTCCAAAAATGGTCATAGCGTTTTCAACTTATTGCGTTTTTATTTCTCGTAAAATGTGTTCCGTCAACTTTAACTAAGAACTTTTACTTTACACTTCAAGAGAACTTAAGTTTGTAATCATTTTGAGACGTTGAATTAATTTTTTTTTGCTTAAATTTCATTGGTTACTGAAAGAATTGTTGTCTCGTTGATTGGTTGTTCGAACATTCGATTGTTTTTATGTTGAAGTTGTTTACAGAATGTCTCGTTTTTGTTAGTTTGAATCAAATAATTCAGGTAACACTTATAGTTTCTTTAATTTTTTAGGCTGCTGCCCACAAACCCTCGCTTTTCAACAGTCAAGTATTTAATTAAAGTTTTAAGCAGTTAAGGGAGCAAATAAGACGTAAATTCTAGCCGTGTCAAAGTTTAAGAAAAAATGAAATACAAATAAAAAAAAAACAAGTGAAATAGTGTGCGTAAAATAATTTTAAAGTATATATGATGTTAAAACTGACCTCATTAAACTCGCGATAAAATAGCTTTTCCAAATGATCCAAATTTATATTTTTGAGCGACTTTTCCATGTCGGAGATCTCATAAAATCTGGTGCCTGTTATGCTACGGAAAAAATATTATGAATAGAATGTTTAATTCGTGATAAAGAATTTTTAATTCAAATTATTTTACATCATTTGGTTCTAGGCCAATCAGTTCTAAATTACGGGAGTCAAAAAGCTAGTCATTTTACCCCTAGAAAGGCCATGCAGTTCATTGATAAAAAACGTAAAACGTCACATTTCCAGAAGGTAAATGCAAACAGAGCTTTATATTAATTTTATCCCCACCCACCCACCACCACCAGTTGCAGCACAAGAAAAAAGAGCCTTCGGGTTGGCCTACTTACTTTGCTTATTTACAAAATTCAAAAGAATGCTGCACCCAAATAACGCAGAACGTTAACTGCTAAACTATCTCTATGAACATTCAACTAAAATCCAATGTTTCGTTTTGTAAAGTTAAAAATAAATCTATAAAATATATATTTTAAAGTAAATATGTTATTTACATTTCTTATTATTATTACCTGATAAAATCATTAAATACGGCATGTGAATTGCATCTCAGTGTCGTAAGATTGTCAAATTTTTCCTGAATTTTTGTAAAGCAATCAATAACTTTCTCTCTAAGGTAAAAAACAAAAATACGTCAAATTTAAGACAAGCAATATCCAATGGTAAAAATAATGATATACAATAACAAATTCAGGGGATTAGCAAGGGGCAGTGTGGACCCCCCAATAATTTCAAAGAGCGTTAAAATTTGGGCAAAATTAAACATATTCAGGAAAAAGGTTTGGGCAAAATTGTAGAGGCTATTGTTTGCTAAAACAATATAACAATTAAAGAAAACAATAGACAAAATTCAGGCAATTTTCAAACCATCATAGCACGCCTCTCACCCAAAAAATGTTGGTACCTCGTTACACCTGTGAATAAATGCAATGGCAACAGTAAAAATTGTCTCTAGCATAAAATACAATTTTAAATAAATAAATTCATACTTCTTTGCAATGTGAATGAGATCTTCAAGATTCGAATTTCCTGAAAAAGCACAAAAACAGTATTCACTGCATTGTAAACATAACACTTTGTAAAAACAAAATTATCCTATGCTCGCAAGGAGACTTTCACACAACGCCAGAAAAATGACATTTAACACATACCAATCTTCCATGGATTTGGTTTGATAGGAAATTGTAGGCTGATACTTTCATCAAAATTCCTTTCTTAATTTCATATTTGCCACGAGATGTCTTATGTCAAATACTGGCTGAATTTAAAGAAAATTTTGTAACAATAGTGAAATCGACACGCCAATTTCAAAGCCATTATCCATCAGAGACAAAGCGAATTCTCTCAACTGGAAAATCAAAACAAGCAGTCTGCGGTCAACCCTATGTTTTGATTTTCAGGTTGAGGGAGTTCGCTTTGTCTTCAAAGGATAATCACTGTGAAATTGGAGTATCGATTTCACTATTGTTACAAAACTTGCCTCTGTTAGCGTGAAAGGGTTACAATGATACTTATGATGAATTGACCAAAAAAATTTAAAGTATACCCATATTTTTTTCTTTGGTAATGCACAAATAAATATCGTTGACGTCTTCTACCAAAACTTTGATAATATTAATCCTAAAAAATATAATAAAATTTGATAAGAATTTTAAGATATCTGAATTTTATACATGCATAACCATCGATTTACTCATTTTTTTTCTTTTTATCTAATTTATTTGATGGTCACCATTAGTATCATTCCTTTCTTTAGTTGTGATATAACGATGCTCTATTACATGTAATAAGTTAACTGTCAAATTAAAACTGAAATTGAAATTGGTATATACTATATTTGTTGGTTACATAATTAAAATTTTGAGAAAATACATGCTATATACTGTTTTCTATATTCCTTCATGAAAAGTTAAAGGGAAAAATCTTTTAACCAATCAGCACATTTGTTTACAATTTCCACAAGAGCCAATGAAAATGCTTCATTTTCCTCATGCCAGTTATGTGAGACATTATTGGTTGCTGTACCGGATGTCCAAAACAACCTTACATTGGTATTGCAAATATAATGCAAAACTTGAATATGAATCTTTTTATAAACACTACCAGTAGACAGGCTGATAGCATACAAACAATTTGTGACCTTATATAAGTGTACAAGTTTCAAAATGTAAAAACACAACACCAAAGCTGATTTTGTTTAGTAAGTATGATGTTTAGGAAACATAGCTAGCTATGGTAGATTTCTTCAGTTGGTAACTAAACTTCTTGGGGTTTGAAGTTAACTTCACAGCAACAACAGGAAGTTTGTTCCACAAACGAGCACCTACATTTTGCAGTATGCAGTCTTCTCATTGCTTTTTAGATTCTCATATTTTTGTAAGTTCTCGTTGTTTCAAAGTAATCTTGGAAACTTTCTGGCAAATTAGTCACGTTAAAATGAGCATGATGTACAAGTTTCAAGATTTTTAGACATCAGCACTTGAGTTTGATGTCTAATATTTATGTGAGTGCTCGTTTGTTCTGAAGTAGCTTTGGAAACGTTATGGAAACGTTGCTTGCGAGAAGACTTAAACACCACGCTTCTTTGTAGCAGTAAAGTTTTGTTCCTAAAGTAAAACTACTTAATGATTATCGTTTGTAAGTAGGTGAAATTTATGTTTAGATTACGAATAAAATTAAATTCTCTGTACTATGAATGTTTGTATTTAGATACAAACAACGTTTCGATCATTGCTCTCGTCTTCAGGTGTCACGCAGAAAGTATCACGGACAATAAACTTCGGACAAAAAAGTTTCGTACGCTTTTGCAGAATTGTCACAAAGTTTTATTTTTTTCAGTTCATCAACCAAATCTTCCATAGACACCTAGGCTGCGGGCGCACTGCAGACCTTGTCATGATCCCACTGTGAATAGCACAGTGTAATTTATATTTAATTTACCTGTTAATTATATCTTTAATTTCATTGCATAAAAAACAAACCACGCCAGAAAAATGACATTTAACACATACCAATCTTCCATGGATTCGGTTTGATGGTACTCCTGGGAATGAGTCGATTGTTCTGATGATAATAAGCATTCACATCGCTCATGCAATAACCGGATTGGTCGTAACACATTCTGTACGTTCTAAAATCGAAGTGAATGTCAGTTAAATTTTGTATCAAATGTTAACCATTAAAAAAAATACTCTTGCACCCATTCACGCCCGGATTTATTCATAATTAACAGATAAATCGTATCTAAATTTTATTTTCCAGGGGGTAGCACACACAAATACACTTAATTCAAAAAATAAACTTACATAAATATATCTTAAATTCACGTAAAGTTCTGTCCGAATTTACTCCTGAAGAATATGACATTTTAAGTTTTTTTAGCAATGAGCATATGGCTCTTACCGTCTTTACAGGGTGTACAAACAATTAAGCCGTCAACAGCCAATCATTTGATAAATGCATTTTAGCAGGGGAATGAGTCATCATTAAATCTTATGCAAAGGAAGTATATTTAGATATTGTTTGCCTGTTTCCATATTAACCCCCCGTTATCTCTTTAATTTGTAATATTTTTCATTGTGTCACGTGGCCTTTTCAGGGGGTGATGCATTTATTGACGCGATATTTACCTGTGGTTTTGCTTCTTGTTCTTCTAGTTGATTAATGACGTCATCTAAATAAAAAAGACTAAGTTATCATAACGTTGAATTTCACAAAATAAAGAGTGAAGGCTGAGCAAAAATAAAACAAAAATATTGCCTATGATAAAATGTCAAAAAAGACGTGAAAAAACGATTAAATTTAGCGATAAAGGGCATTATTTTATTTTTATTATCTACTTCGTTGCAAGCATATTTGTATCAAAGGAGCAGCATGCAATAATGAACCTTGTGCCAAGGGCTACTTCATACAATACCCTTAGTATCCTACCTCGCGGTTATGCGTTTTCATTGGCTTACGAGAAACAATAAGCATGGAAATCAACGTTCGACTAAATATCGAGAGATTCCAAATTCGAATATGAAAAACGATTAGCCAATGTAGAATTCGACAAATGAATTCTTTTGATGCACGGCATAAATTTACGAGCTCGCACAAATTTACGAAAAATTTGCTGGTAGGTGCTTCTAAATAACTCTGGATACAAGGTAGTGCAATACTGACTTTTCAAATAGCCCTCCTTAAATCCATTAGCAAACTACCAGGTCGTAATTTGCAAGGTCATAATCAAACTACAAGGTCATAATCATTATATGATTAAAAAAGTAAACAAAAGTATAAACATTTGTACCTCTTTGTCCAACTTTAACAGAAATATCTTTGACGTACTGTAACTCTTTGTTTGCCCTTCGAAAGAAACGAACAAATATCAGACATGACATTATTTTTCCGTATAGGGTATAACTTGTATGTTTTGCTTACCTTATAAACAAATTTGAATTGAATTGACAAAAAATCTAATTAAATGTCATACCTGAAGAGCATTTGCTCAAAAAGTCCCAATTGTCCCCTTTGCTGTTTAAATAATTCCTTACAACGATTGAACATTGTATCCATAACTGATCTGAAATTAAAATAAACAATAAAATAAATGACAAAAGCACCAAAACACATCCACTCATAATTATATACAAACTATCTATGTGTAAATATTTAAAAATAAAAAATGTATGTATCGTACACACTAACACCGTATCCTTTCTGATTTTGGTAATTGGTTGGGTGTGAATTATTACTCCAGTACAGTGTCATATCAGTTCAAATCCCTCAGTAGTGTGGCCACGCCAAGTCGTATGGGAACTCGAAAACCCCTCAGATCATACTGGAGAATGCGCAATACCAGACCTACCATAAGTCTCATTTATTCGGTTTTATTATCCAGTTTTCTCCCTTTGGTTTGAGAGAGACTTATGGCAATCACAACACATCCTTAATCCAAGACCGTGTTGTATCAGTTCTTCAGCCCCCCCCTTAGTCACGCGGAGGACCACACCGCGTCATGTGGGAACGTGATACCCCTCAAATCATACTGGAGAATGCAGGATACATGCTGCATCCGGGCATGGAACCGACGATTTAACATCACCTCCAAAGGACGTAGAAGTGATATCAATTAAGTCAATTGTCCAGAAGGTTGCCTATCCAAGTTTTTGACCTCACTCGACGAACTTTTAACTTCAGTGAACTCACAGAAACTGTGTAAATCGCGCAACCTCTCGCTTGGTAAAGAAGTTTGAGTGCAGGGAGTTGGAGAGGTTCGATTGTAGGGTATAGGTGGGATTTATCAGGCAGGGAGATATCTCCGGCCCTCGCAGTTTTAAACAACCAAAAGCACCACACAAACACTACAAATAACCGTTCAAAATGAAAAAGAAATGATCTTGGAAGGAAGGTTCACCAAGAGCAATTTCTGATTTTAAAGTATTTGCGTTGTGTGTTGGTTGTTCATATGTGCTGTTCTGATTGTTTAAACTGCAAGTCCTGAGATATCTCTCTGCCTGATAAATACAGCCGATACCCTAAATATATTATAAAATTTAAACATACTGAGTGGTTTTGAAAGCAAGCTGAGAAGCATGATTGCACCAATAGAAATCATCTGCACAAAAATTGTAAACGAAACAAACACTAGCATAGACCTAAAAACAAACATAATATGAATTTGAAAGAAAGAACAACAATCATCTTCGAATTCAAGACAACTTAAAAACATTAAACAATGAATGAATTTGTGATGTAATGAATGAATGAATGTAAAAATATTTTGTGCAAGAGTAAGATCTTTTGTCTTTTGAAATGACGGTAATTTTAGTAATAGAAAGTCTTTTGTAAGTAGCAAATTGAAAGCAATTATTTTCGACAGCCTTATCTTGATATAAATAGGAAAAACTAAAGTCAAACTTAATAGCTAAAAATAAATCACTACACTATGAATATATACTTGTGGCTTGTGGTACAATGAATATAAAATTGTGGCTCTTATGTATAGATATACCGGTTGTCCCAAAAAACTTTACATTGGTTCTGCAACAAAACGAGAGTACAAAACTCTATGTGACTACCTACAGTGGAAACATGATACTGTAGGTAACAAACAATTTGTTGAGACCTCATTTGGGAAAAATGCAAGTGTGTGATATTGTCGATAGTCTACAGTTTGAAAAACAAAAACAGAGCAGTTCGTCTTGAAGATTTTTTAGGCCTTGCATCCTTTTGGAACTGCACTCTCTTCAATTCTTGTGCAATCGGGCGATCAATCTAATACTTCAACTGCTACATTTGCGTTTACAATCAATGAGGTCTGAAATCGTTCGTTAGTTCGTTCGTTCGTTATCAGGCTATCAGTTGCTAGCAATCATAATAAGTTTTGTATTCGCACGTTTGCAATCAAATTTTGAAATTAATGTAAGGTTTTTTGGTACATTAAAGTGACCTTGAATATATCCATGTCATTATCAGGTCTGGTCTTTCCTGTTGGCATCCTTGGAAGATTTGCTGAAATAGAATTAATTTTATTGCTTAAATGAAAATAAGAATTGCACGTAAAGCAAAATGAGATACTCATTAGCGTGGTGTTACCTTAAACAAGATTTCAGAACCTGATTTGGTTTAAATATTAAAAGAAAAAAACCTCGAATAAAACCATTAAAGTCCAAGAAAAACATCCATAAAGCGCTTCTTGAGTCGCATAGAATACGTGTGTGATGTTATGTTAGTTTAAGATGTATTCTATGAAGATGTATTCCTTGAATTTCCTTATTTTCTGAAAGCTAGATGTCTTGTTTAAACATTTTTGGATATGGTTTTGTACAGGTGCGGCTTCCATATTTCTCTTTGCTTGTGTTGGAGACCAAAAGAGGAGTTTGCTAATTCCCTGCTCTAAAACAGTGACCGGCAAACCTAAGACGACGCTGACGAATCGCCAAAGATAGAGGTGGTAAATTTCCAAAGAAAGAGGGACATAGCTCGTTAAGTCAGAAAGAGATGACCAAAAAAATTTATAAAAGCAAGCGAGATTTAACAAATTTTCAAAATATTTACAAAATATTATGTATCTTACGTATTCGCCTTTGATGTAAATGTTCCTTTAAAACAGATTTACCACCAACAACAATCAACGGATTTTGTTTCTGAAAATTAAAATGAATAAAACAAAAAATTATTTGTCAATTTCTACTGCTTAATAGTTCCACTAAAATTTTTCTAATGGCCTCTCTGAGAGCGCGGGTTCTGGACGCCAAACTCTGTGGGAGACCTTGGGTGCGGGATGCCAAACTCTCTGGGAGAGCGCGGGTTCTGGACGCCAAACTCTCTGGGAGAGCTCGGGTTCGGGGTGCCAAACTCTCTGGGAAAGCGCGGGTTAGGGACCAGTTGTCGTAACACACAGCCAACTCAGCTTTCTATCCTTTCTTTCGAGGTCGGTAAATGAGTACCAGCTCAGCTGGGGTAAGAGGTTATCAAACCAGGAAATGGAATGGCGTCTTTCCCCTTTCCCTGCCCAACATGGGGTAGCAGCAATCGAAAAAGGAGCCTTCGGGTTGCCCTTGACCTAGCGGGCAGTAAATAAGGCAATAAATAAATAAGCAATAAATAAATAAATAAATAAGCAATAAATAAATAAATAAATAAGCAATAAATAAATAAATAAAATAACAGTGTCGACAATAAAAAAGGCAAAACAGGGAAATCCTGATGATAACATCAGAAATTAATGAAGGAACAAATTAACAAGATCACCGTCATTTCTGGAAAATTTTTGATGCAAGTTGTTAAGTCAGGATTGAATTCTTTAGACGCAAAATATAATCTTTGATCAGATGTGTCAATTTCTGTCTGAACAGCCATTTGGTTCCGTAATCTTTCAATTCTAAAAAAATTAATTCAATTCATTAGTGATCGTACTTAAATTGGATAAATTTTAATTTCTTAACAAGCTTTTCCTGCAAATGATTCTATATTTGCAACAAAAATTAAAACATGATATGAATAAAGTTCAAGGTGATTCCCTGATGAAGATAATTAACATAAACTTGATGTACGACTAAGACAGGGGAAAGCTAAATCAATCTTGAAAGATCTTAAAGGAACCGATTAAAAATACAGTACAGTTGAACCCCGAAATCTCAAGGAAGATGAAAATGTGTTCGAAATGGCGAGTGAACAGTAAATACAATTATGAAAAAAAAAAAAAATTAATTGCCTGTCATCTGCTTTCATGTAAATCTTGTGCCAAGTGCTAGAATTTGTGCAGAAAACGTCAATTACCTGTCCAAAAGAAAACAGATTTTTAATTAATACAAGAAAATAATCATAAGTTATTGTAGTTTAGTTTAATCAATTGTTTGTAGTTTATTTATGATAAATTGTATGTTTAGAATTTAAAATATGAAACTGAACTGAACATAAGAAATCATT
>JAYJMH010062003.1:0-12097 GCA_036873815.1 Phacellophora camtschatica | reverse complement strand
ACATCTATGACGCCATGTTGTGAAATGTTTCTGGTGGAGTTCGTGAGTATGTGATCGATGATTGTAGCTGATTTCTGAGTAATTCGAGTGACTGATTTAATTATTTGCTTTAGTCCATGGAGGGAGCAAAACTAATAACTAACTAGTAAAACATAATTTTAAATCATAATATGTAAACGTTCTTGGGCTTCGACCTTCATCAGCTGTCCTGTATAAAGATCCAATATTTACAGTCCATACGCTATGTGGAGTTTTATTTAAATTACCATCTTATTGCTTGTTAATAATACTGCTGCAAATTATCCTTTTACTGTTTGGTGTGATATATTTGCGCTCCTTTTTTTCCTTGAGAAAATTAATGATAGCAGCAGGATAAAGGATTTTAAAAATAAATTATTTAAAGAAAAGGCGACCAATATGAATTAAAAAGTAACAAAAACAGTTAAGGTCTATATCGCATAGATTCAATGTTACAATATCCATAGATTCAATGTTTTCAAATAACCGTAAAATTGTGCGGGAATGGAGAATTGCGCATTGAAGATTTTAAGTAAGCAAAATAGTGCATTGCATGTTTAATTATTAAGCTTTGATACTCTATTGTAGATTTTTTTCTAATGCCTTCAACTTTAAAAAAGAAATAGAAGCTTTTGACAAAATTTCATTCTTGTATTGATATTTTTGTATTACATACTTTTCACGTAAAAAATTGTTAGCCTGTATCCCAGGCGATATGTATGCAGAGCTGCAATTTTTATAAAATTGAATGAATTCAAAACTTGCAATAATTTGCGGTATTTTAATGTTTACGCATGCGCATTTAAACGTAAACAGCTTTCCTTTGCTTCTTTCCAGAATTTCGGCGCAAGAAGCAAAGAAGTGATGATGGTTCGGGAGCTCTACACAGGAACAATTTGGTGATGTCAAGGTGTTTGGTTGTTGGTTTATGATTTTGAGCAACAAAATTTGCATTTTGTTCTTGTTTTAATAGCACCATGTATGAATTTAAACGTTATTCTTTAATTATTGAAACATTATGTTTAATATTATTTTGATGATCCTCTTCTCGTGAAAATTTGCATCATTTGACCCCAACCAAAGGCTGAAGTAAAAAGGGCCTAAAATTGCAGTCCATGAATCTAAGCAGCGCGGCATTGATAAAATAGGGCTTCTATCATACCAATGTGTCTGATTTGTTTTGCTTACATTATTTAAATTAATTTCACGAGTGGAAATTGGAGACTTCACACTTTCGGTAACTGTTTATTTTATAATTAGATTGAGCCTGTGAACTTGAACCTCTCAATTGGTTTAGATTCAAAAATGGCGACCACACAAGCAAAACAACACAGGCACCGGCATGACAATCGCAGGACCGTTTGCTAGATAAACTAAATGGGATGGTTTTATTTTATTGAATGAAATAATAAAAAAAGAAATTAAATCTTCACTTCAGTTGCAAAATAATTGACAACTTTACTTGAAAGATTTTGCTACCAAATCAGAATCTGCATTTGTTTTTCTGCTGTCAATCATGTCACGGAGAAGAGCAAATTACTGCTTTCGGAGGCTTTTCTCTTTCAGACATGCAATGGAAAAATGAAGTACATCTGTTCCAGGAGGGAATTTATGCACCATATGCTGGAGATGTACAATGTGGAAAAGCAAAAATCTATTGGTTAATTCTATTGTTCAATCTCCCATGGTGCATTCCATGTAAAATCCCTGTCGAAAGCCACACCAATGAGAATCTTCCAGAAAAACACTGGATTTGTTCATTTTAATTGAATTTTAATCAATTTATGTTTTGGCCAATGCACCAAGGAAACTTTTTTCCACACTGAAGATCTTTGGGCCTAAGTGCATAAAATGCACCTTGGTCAATCTCCACTGTAAGCTGTACTCATAATCCACCCTGAGTTCTGAGTTGAGTTCATCTGCAAAAATGTTTAGGCAGATTGCATTCCAAGGCTTGTTATTTGTGATGGGAGAAACAATTCTGAACAAAAAACAACAACATTTTATTTTGTGAGATCTGTGGTTAGGAAAATTGTGGAATGTTCCTGTTGTGTCAGTTAAATCTTAAATAAAGTACAATAACAAAACATTTTTCATGTTGTCTAAAAATAATTTTTGATAAATAATTCAAACTTTTCATTTTTTTTGCAGGATTTTGTCCGTACCATATAACACGTAAAAAATGTCTTCTAAGAGATCATCATCAACTTCAATTCTTGAAACTAGCTCTTCTGATTCTCATTCTGGAGTTACAGCACCTTCTATGGTATTACGGGATGACAGGACATGGAAACCATTTGCCTCGTCTATGTCAGATCCTGGTTCTTCATCTTTTCTTCATGTGCATGGTGAAGACATACCTATTTCTTCCCTTGGATTCTTATATGACTATTATGGAATAACAGAAGAGTCACAACATGGACACCCTTCCCCTGGGGCAAGGTAACTAAAGCCAAATGTTTACTTCATTGCATTCATTATTTATTTCCTCAATTAATGGTGAAAATGGTATGAACTTTTCTATTAGACAGTGTGCTTTTTTTGACTGTGAACAGGGGTGGAGCGAGCCATAGAAAAGTGGGTTGGACATAGAAAGTATTTTGCAATTAATTGCTGAGAGGCAAGCCATTTTTACATTGTTTTTGGTTAACATTACATAGCAACCTGGAAAAAGTTCCCAGGCTACCCCCATCCTTGACCACAAAGGAGCCAATTTATGCAAAGTCAGTTAAGAAGATTAGTTACAAGGATAAAATGTTTACTATTTTCTTTGTAAAGTTCTTATATTTGTTATGCACTTTGTTCAACCTAAAATCTTGAACTAGACACATTATGCATTATAAATTGTTATCAGCAAGTGATATGTTTACTATAATTATTAAAATCCAGGCAGTCCATTTTCTTCTAGCACAGAGGAGATAAAAACTGCTTCAACATCATCTTCAATTGGTAGTGAGAAGGTATCATTAAATTTATTATTTTTAAAATTTTAATTTTAGTCAAAATTTTAATTCATATAAAATTAATTTTTTAGTTAATTATTAAATTGATTTAAATATTATTTGATTAAATTAATATGTTTCTCTTGGATACACTTTATTGGAAGAAAGATTCACAAATAGTTTATTTCTGGAGACAGTGATTTTGTATGAATTATTGTATTCCTTTTCAGTGCTGTTAATATGAAGGGCATGATAATCATATGCCTTGACACATGCATAAAATTTCAAATAAAGACATGCTTTGGATTTGCACATGCAATAAGTCATCAAATTTTTGTTCTTGATATTTTAAATTAAAAAACTTATTTTTCCAATTTTTGTAAACGGTTTCATATTTAACAGTCCAAAACACTGTGTTTCACCAAAGTTAAACTTCAGACCTAATTGCTTTGGAAAATGAACATTGTAACACCTCTTTGTTGTTCTCTCCCTGAAAACATGCGATAAACAAACAAACCTATCCAAGCAAACATTTATATATTATTTGCACAATATTAACATAAACAGAAATGTAGGAAGCAATTCTTGCACAAGGGAGCACAACTTTCAAGATGGCACTTTTTCCTATTGTTTAAAATGGCACATTTGCCTTAAAAATACCAACCTAGAAAAGGCATTTCATGCAATAAAAAGGGCATTCGCAAAATCTTGAGGGCATGCAGCCTCCCTAACTCCTACATCTCTGAACGTAAAGGAAACCAATACAATTATGGTAAAACCATTTTAAATTTGTTTCACCCACTTGAATTTTTACATTTGTATTATGAAGTATAGCTGCAACACTATAAAAATTATTCTAGAAGATAGATCTGTGATTTTCTTTTTGGTGAAGCAGTAAAACACAAGAATTTACAGTAAAATTCTGCAGCTTGTAAAAAGATTTTCACATAATAATACAAATTTATTGTGAATATTTCAAAATTCTCAGTGAAACAGTAAAACACAAGAATTTACAGTAAAATTCTGCAGCTTGTAAAAACATTTTCACATAATAATACAAATTTATTGTGAATATTTCAAAATTCTCAATGAAACAGTAAAACACAAGAATTTACAGTAAAATTCTGCAGCTTGTAAAAACATTTTCACATATTAATACAAATTTATTGTGAATATTTCAAAATTATCAAGGTTTTAAATTAATTGCATACATATCATTAAATTTCATATTAACAGCACTGTTTACTAAATGTGAAATGTAGTGAATTTTGTGGAAAAAAGCCTATAAATATGTGTTAAAGCTGTGTTAAAGTTATATGCTACTTGATCAAATTTAATGGTTGATATTTTACTGAGTAGCTAATGTATAGCATGTACACAGAGCTTTTTTACTTTCTACATATACTAGGTGTCCCATAAAAAGGTAACAGCTTTGATCAAGGCTAGGAGTGCAAGCTTCACTCAAATTTATTTGAAACAATTTTTAAAACAGTTCTTGGTAGTCAACTTAAAAATTGATACCTAGTTTGTTATTATTTGTTCATTGAGAGTTCAAATTTTCCTCCAACCCCAAACCAGAGGTCTAGATTTTGGTAAAAACTGTTTTTGGATCTCTTATATCATAGCCTTTTACCAAATGAATTTAATGTGCTTGGAAGCACACTCGGACAGAAATTCAAAAACTGAAAATTAAACGCTTATTTATAGATGCAGCCACTATGAAGTGATTTCTATTTTTCAGCATTTTTACTGAAAATCTACCAAAATGAAACTTTAGCAATTTTAGTTCTCAAAAATTTATTCATGGACAACTAATTTTTAGGATTATTTTTGGTATCATTATTTAGAAGTGCTTTCAAAAACAAAATATTTTATCTGGAACACTGCCATGGTTCAGAAAATCCCACAAGACAACTATTGAAGAATGCTTAAAAATTTCAGGATTGCTTAAAAAATTAGCTATTGAGGATTGCTCAAAAAATAATGTTTGATAGATTTGAGCAATTTTTTCAGCACTAGCATTAATCGAACCTGTTACAATTTTTGGGGACATTGGTAGGCTATTAGTGTGAAACTATTAGTTGGTCCAATAACAAGTGGCACAATCTCTAGGATGATCAGTTTTTTGCTTCACATCATAACTGTCAGATGGAAAATATTGTTTTTTTTCTAGTTTTGAGTTGATTAATGCAATTTTCTTTGTTATTTTGCACCATACGTAATACAATTTGTTTGTTCATTGTGCTTTGTTAAAGTTATAACAGACAAAGCACAGTCTTTCAAAAACACTGTGGTCCTTGTAAGTTACATAATTGAAATAAGAAGGTACAAAACGTGAAGGCAGCCATTACCAATTCATTGTTTTAAAAATCCCTTATACTTCATTGGTAGACTCTAAGCCTTTGTATGACACAAATACCAGCTTATTTTTTGGAAAATACAAAATTATAAATAACCATTTAAATATACAAATTAGTCCAGTGTGTAAATATACAAGGCATTTACTCATTAAAATTATTAAATTTAGATAAAACAGGCATATTGCTTTTTGTGCAATCTATCTGGCACAAAGGTCATTAAAGCTGATCAACCAGAAGATAGGTCACTTGTTGTCCAATTAGTACATTTCGTTTCTATTAGCTCATTTAATTTCAAAATTAGTTTCTAAAACATTATCCAGTCATCTGTGACAACATTTCCTGTCCAAAACTTGAAATAATTGCCCTAGCTATAGCTTGCAAGTTAGTTTGAAGAAACATCATATTTATTTCCAGACCTTGTTTTTAAATTGAAACAACTTGCTTGTGACTTGAGGAGGTAAAAATTTGAAAAGATTCTCCAATCAAACTTTCAGGTCGATATAGGAGCAAGCAAATTGTTGTAATGTCAAAACATGGACTAAATGAAGGGTGTTACTTTAACTTACCTTCTTTTGGCTCACCTGGTAGAAAAATTTTTACAAACTTTTTTTTAATTTTGACTTGTCTTTGAACAGCTTCTTTTCAAAATTTTGTCTTCGAACAAAGTAATTAAATTGGACTAAAGTTTCACCCAATGTAAGATCTTAGCAAACTCAATAACATATTGGCCAACATATTTTGTGTGGATGACAGGGAACGAACTTGTAGCTAAATCAAACAGGGAAATGGGAATGTATCTTTGCATGTGTGGTATTAGTTTTTGCAACACATTTACTAGTCTGTGGTATTCAAATTACGTGTAAAAATCATGAATTTGGTGTAAATTCGATTTTGTCATTTAAACTTACTTCTGGCTTGTTTTTTGAAAAATAATTATTTCTGATTTTTTCATTTCTAAATTAGAAAATATATATATTTCAATTTTGTCCTTTTCCTAACCCTAAATGGGATAAAGTTTTATTATTTTATTACAATCATATTTCCAAGAGTATAAACAACACTAGTATTGTTGTATTGCGTTTAAATTTATATTTTTAATTTAATTTTTAAATTTTATTTATGAGTACCGTTACTCATGGAACACGAAAACTCGTCTTATTTCTAAATTTTTGTATTTTATTATTTTGTAAATTATCATTTTAATAGTTGTTGGGTGTTTACTTGTTATATGTGGGGAATAGAATTGCTATATGTGCATCCTTTTTTAGAGCGATTTGATGATCGACGACATGTTTGCCATTGTTGACGTGGTGAGATATATTGTAAGGCTATCATGCCACAATTACGAACTGTGTTCATCCTAATGTACTATTAATCATTATTTTTAAAAGGCGTACAAATGAGACCTCCCAGTAACATCCACTTTGGTTCGTGTTGTAGTTTAGCAATAGTTTTGGTTTAAAGAGTTATGGGGAAGATTTGTGTATAACGCTTATTCAAGTTGTTACACCAAATAACTAAAAAAAGCCCTCTCTGTTTGTAGCGTTTAAGCTCGAAATGTGTGAGGCTTAAAACCTCAAATTGCACTCAAGATAACGTTCGAAGTGCAAACTTAGCGTTTAGGATGTCATCCAGTAATCTTTGATCACGTTTACATATCAAAAACCAGAAATTAAATTGCCCTTATTCGTGAGCATTTTAGTATATTTGAAGAAACGCCGTTTAATTTAAAGAAGCGTCCACTTTTTGATTGACATTAAAATACAAACTCAAATGCAAGGTTGTGCAATCGTTAAGATGAATAATCTTTGTTTTGTTTTTTAAAACGATTTTATTTTTTTTTCGAACCTTGACCAAACAGTCAACATCTCGTTTATTCAAACTTGTCGTTATTTGAACGTTTGTTAATTCATTTGCTATTTCTTATCTTTAATCTCTTTGAACCATTTTTTTGAAATTTGATCAAATATGTGCAATAAAGCTAATCCCATTTATTCGAACTGAACATTTTTGTCTTCTTAATCTGAACTGCATTGCAGGCTGTACCATGCATTACTTTTGAATGCAGAATCATAATAATAAAACAGACACAATATTTTGTTTATTTTCTGAATTGCCAGAATTTATCAAAATTTGTGTGCTAAAAAGTGAAGTGAGGAAAAATTAAAAAATTAATATTTTTATATAGTGATGAAGTGCTAGAAAAAAATCTAAAAGGAAAAGTTTAAAATGATTCAAAACGATTCAGAAAGATATGTGATCCAAACAGAAGTTTAAAAACGTTTTCAATACTCAGCCAAAAGACATATTCAGTTTCATAGGTACATAGCACACCATACCTCTAATTTGACAATTAGAGCTATTTAACAACTGCCAAACAAAATGAAGAAAAGAAAAGACATTCTATCTAACTTTTGTTTTTTGTTCGCAATGAAAAATGAAATGGGGGAACTTAAATGTAGCACATAAAGGCAAGACGAATATTCAGCATTTTGCTTTTATTTTTTATTTAGAATTTAGGGCTTTTCCAATTCCCGTTGAGTTCGGTTAAATTTTCAGATAAAGTTTCATTGTCAAACCGAATTTCAGACCTTATTTTAGTGTTTCTTTTCTCTTCAGCCCAACCCTGGTGTAACCAATAACAGCTCCCTAAAATTAGCTTATTTAAACAAAATTTGAATTCTTTCCAGTGTTCGAATTAACGAATGTTGCAATTTTTCGGAATACCCAATTTGGCGATGGAAAATTTGCTCATATACAAATCATAAAAAATGTCAATCAAAAGTGTCAAATCAAAAAAATCAAAAATCAAAAATGTCAATCAAAAAAGGATCAATCAAAATACAGATGAAACCTCTCGCATTCTTTTATTACCGCAAAAATACAAAATTATTTGTTGCTTTTGATATTAGGTAATATAAAGTAGTTTTCTTTAGCAAACGGACTCCTAGCAAACTATATGACATGAAAATATTAGTTATGCTTTTATCAGTATGTAATTTTAATTAGATGCATAGTTTTTATGCCGTGAAATTTTGAAATTCCGTTTTTAGGTTTTTAATATATCATGAAACATAATTTGTCATGATACGTACAGGTTTTTGCACTTTTACAGGGTATTTTAAAAATTGTTTTCTGTCCATCTTGAAATGGCGACATGTTAGCACAGCGACAGCACTCTCATGCTGTGTTTTGTATAGAAAATGTATAGCAAAAAATATGTTGTTTTTTTGTCTGGAAGGAGCAAGGCAACTCTGCTTTTGGATTCCATTGATTTATCTTTTTCGTAGCTCATAACTAATTGTGATGAACTATTCTATTAGTTAGGAGTTGAGAATTAAAATTTTACCAACCTTAGAGTGCTGTCTCTGTGCTAGCTTGCTAACATATTGTAATGTTAGGATAAACGGGGGGAAATATTTTCAGACACCCTCCACTAGTTGAAATTTATTATGATGGGATATGAAAGTGTATGTTAACGTAGAGTACTTTTAAATGTTTAATCGCTCAATTTAAGGTATTGTTTTTCATAGATACAGGCATTGTAAATGCTGGAGAATTCTTTCCTGTTTTGCATTTTATTTACTTTCATTCTCCACAAGGCAGTTAGTTGTCGCAATTATGGGATTTAACATTTTATTTTTGTTTTTAGGAATCTTCTGGCGAAGATAGTATTCAAGATTCGGCAAATAAGAGGTACAAACCCTACATTGCAAAGGCAGTTACTTACCATTTTATAAGTTTTGTGGATTGTTTCAGAAGTGCTGGATTAGTTGGCATGAACAAGGGCAGATATTGTGATAATAGTGAAACTGACACCTAATATCAAAGCGACTAGCCATCGAAGACAAAGCGAATTCGCTCAAGCGGAAAATCAAAACAAACAAAGCCATCTTTCGATTTTCTGCTTGAGAGAATTCGCTTTGTCTTGAATATGGTTACAAAATCTGCTCTATTTGTTTGCCTGTAAATGGTGATCTTTATTTGAGACTAAAAATGTTGGTTTCCACTCCTTACTTGTATGATACCATGTGCTGCCCACTATTCGAAGTGTTTGTTTTTCATTGATTTTATTAGAATAAACATTTCAGTGATGTCTAATAAATATATTCTTCTGTCTGCAGTACATCCACAGTGTACACAACTTCAGCCATGCCTGTCTCTGTATCTTCTACAACAATTTCATCTCCAATGAATGCTCCAACTGAGGTTTGCATAGTTCAAACATTTAGAAACCAATCTTGCGTTTTATCATCAAAGTATTTCCAGTTATAGTTGGCCTTTTTGTTTTGAAGCATTAATTTTTTACAGAAGCACGAAAAAGGTTAAAACGATGACTACGATTTATTATGATTCTTGGTCCTAAACTAACAATCGTGATGCCAGTGCCTGTTGGTCATAGTTAAGTGTTGCATACAAATAGTCAAAGTCAAAAACTTAATCTTGGATGGACCAGGGTGTTTTTCATGTATCTGAGACTGGACTGGGTGTTGATTGTTGATGTTGATTTGATTGAGTATAATGATGAAAATATTACCTAAAATGTTGCGAAGTGTTTTTGATGTTACTCATTGATTGTTCACTTAATCAAAAATACCTTGTTTGACATATTTGGTAACTTGAGATATTAATTTCCAAAGTTGAAATTGTGTATCACCCTCACACCAGAGCTTTTGCAGAATTGCCTACCGAAAGTCTGTCTTTTTGGGGAATCGCCCCGATCCTGATTTCAAACCAGCAAAGTATTCACAGCCTACAAGCTCTTTAACAATGGGCATCGAGATTTTTGCCATTTCAATAGAAAAATGAAAAAATGAAAATTGAATGTATGGTTAAAATCGTAACTTGACGTTAACTCCTTGGGGATAACTTATGATAAACTGCAACAATAAATTACACAACACAGTATAAAAAACGGCGATTATAGCAAACGTTTCTTAACCAACGATAGCTTTGTTCAGTAAAAATGTTATTTTCCAAAATGACAAACAGCAAACGAACATCAGAATCCCCCCAAATCAATTACGTTCCTTTAGGCTATTTTGCAAAAGCTCTGGTTTGAGGGTAATGCACAATTTCAACTTCAAAAATTAATACCTCAACTTACAGGGCACCAAAAATGTCAAACAAGGTATTTCTGATTAAGTTAACAATCAGTGAGTAACAGCAAAAACATTTCGTAGCATTTTAGGTAATTTGCTAGACTCAGCCTTTTTTTTGGGACACCCGGTATATTTAAAGTTGGTTTTAGAACATAGTAATAAATTTTCACAAGAACACTGTAGCTGAAATAAGGGAGTGGTCATTAATTATGGCAGAGAGGGGGTGGAAGCTTTTTTGAATAGGGGGTGGAAGCTTGTTAAGAATCTTTTTAATGGCTGATATAATTACAAAATCAAGACGCTGAGTTCTCAAAACAAAAATTTGACGCTCTTTGTAACATCACAGAAATGGCTATTTTTTAATTTACATTGACATTTTCTGCTTTTAGTTAGTTGTGGTTTGCGCATTTGAATGTATGACGAAAAAAAGGAGTTATAGATGAATACATAGGGAGTAATAGACGATAACAATTGTTAGGGATCATTTAGACACATTATAATCATTGTTAATTAAAAAGTCAAATAAAAAGTCGTAGTTATGCTACGACTCTAGACTAATTGCACAAGCCGTAATCTGGCTCTTTCGTTAACACTTTCATTAACACATCCAAAGTACTTTAAAACCTAACGCACACTGCAGATTTTTATCGTCATGAAAATCGTGCTATGCGCGGCAACGAAAAACCAAAGATTTTTATTGTCGACGACAATTTTTTATATCAAATGTGTTTTTTTTTTTTTTCGCCGCTGTTGACAAAAATAAAAATCGTGCTTTGTGTGGTGCTCGATGACAAAAACCTATCAGAAATCATCACAACTATCAATCAGAAAGGCAGCAGAAGCCACATGCTGCAGAAGGAAAACCAAACAAAATGGCGGCAGAGGTAGATTTTTTGCATGAATAAAGATAAAAACCGTGCTGTGTCCGGCAATGAAAGACCAAAGACAAAAATTGCATGTATCGGCGATAAAAATCTGCAGTGTACACTAGGCTTAAGCCAATCTGAGCGGACTTGGGAGGAGAGGCCAAAAGTTATGGTGGGAGACAGAGAAAGATGGGAATTGTGTAATAAGGATACTACGACTCATCAAAATACAGTGAGATTTGCAGATTTGGATTTTCTGCCTCCTAATCGCAATTCAAACTTTGAAAAGTGAGAAATTCGAACTTTGATAATACAACTCGTAAAACCTCGTTTCAATGTATCCCAAAAAGTTTGGATTTTCAATTCCAGAATTTATTATCACCAGTCCACCGCTCGTTGCTAGCAGGTTTCACCAAGTTCAAATCTTGTATTGATTTTTGGCACCAGATACGTTTGAGAGTTACTTGGAAACTATTAAGCATGAACATATAGCAGCAACAATTTAGTAAAATTACAACAATGTTAGTAGCAATAACGGAAATGTAATATTACAGAAGTGAATAAACAGTTTGAAGCATAATTATGGCCACTTTGCTCTACTATTTCAGTATTCAGCAATGCACCAAGTTTTGAGTGATGAACCAATATTTTCAAGCAATGAACCAATCAGCGAAATAATAAACTGCATTTTGCGGTTTTCCTTTTTTATCTACGGCAAAGTTATCATATCTAAAAGTTGATCGCAAAACCAACTTAATTTTTGAAAATTGTGATTTTGCCATTTGTAGAAAAAGACCTAAAATCTGGTC
>JAYJMH010061992.1:0-12099 GCA_036873815.1 Phacellophora camtschatica | reverse complement strand
GTTGCGTTGTTGTTGATGTAAGAAGTTATTCAACACATGTTGAATAACCACATTGGTAGAGAAATATACATGGTATTTCAGGCTAGTACTGAAAACTTGTGAAACTGAGAAGGAGGTAGCCGGCGCCTTTTTTCAATGGCTAAAATGCAGGCTAGGAAGGAGCTTACATTTCGTGAATCTAACATGAAGTACAAGAAACAAGCAATGATAGAATTGAAGAAGAGAAATAATAAGAAAAAGAATTGAGGAAAAAATCATTGGTTTTATCATTTTAATAAGAAAAACGAAAGAAATAAAGACAACATAAACAAAACAGAAAACGCCATTAGTCAACATCATCAACACAACGAAGATAATTCAATTTCGTACAGACAAGATTACCACAGCAAAATCAAATTTCAAACAAACTTTGAGAAGGCGACGCAAAGAAGAAAGGATTTAAAAGAATATAAATTTTATTTTATCTCTCAGGAATGAATAAATTTGAAGCGTAAGTGAGGCCCTACCAGTCCAGATATTGCATTCTGTGCAATGCGCGTACAAGAGTATGTATTTCTCTCATCCCTTGCATCATCAGATCCCCAGACTGCCAAAAACAAAGGATTGTTTTGTTGTTTTGTTCAATTCATTGTTTGCAAGGTGCCTCCAATTCATTGTTTGCAGTCTGGCCACAATTTCAGCAGCAATAATAAATTAAAAACTTTGTTGTTACCCAGACACCCTGATTTTTTTCATTTTGACAAAAGTTTTGCTCTAATAAATAATTATATAAGATTCTGCAACTGAAAATTGGCAGTGACCTGAAATAATGGAAAAGATAAAATCATTTTTATTGCGTGCTCAGAAAAATAAGGTTGTGCACATCACCATAGAGTGTATATCAAAATGTGTTTACCAGTAGGTTTCAATGTAACACCAACCCAAAAAGATCAATGATAACAATTTTATGCCGAAAATGAGTGTTATTTCAGGCCTTGTGCACTCCACTCCAAGCTCCACTCTGTTTTCATTTTGATTTGTTTTTGCTGCTGAAAACAAAGCTTGTTTATATCCCCATTCACACTGCTCTGTTTTTAAGTAAAACGATTGGAAATGCTGTGAAATTTGCATTTTCTTCACAAAAACATTTATATTGGTCTTTTTTCTGAAAAGGAATGCATTTTTAAATGTCTTTGTTTTTGGTGTTCACCTGGAAATGATCCGTTTTCGAAACGACCTGTTTTCATTTGGCTTCATTTCCATCAGCGTTTAAAATTCTCCATTTTAATAGCGGAATAATGTAAAGGCAATGCCAAAAACAGAGCAAAATAGATGCGTTTTCAGGTGAAAACGGAATAGTGTGGACTACGCTGGAGACAGATTTGTTGCATTTAAGTTTAATACCGGAGTCTCTGATTCAAACAAATTGACATTGAGGTTAAAAATCAATATTACACTATCATACTAAACTTTTAGCAATCATAAAACACACTGTCATTGTCAAGGTTGCTGTCTTGTTCTTCTTCAATCGTTAATTCTTTGTCCAATTTTTTTTGTTTTCTTGTTCTTTATCTGTACGTTTTCGTCACTTTTCTTCAATCTGTTGCTTTTTTTACAAGGATTGCTGATATGGCCTTCAGTTTTTCAAAGATTATTTTTCATAAAACGTCGGAATTTTAACAGGGAATTAGCACTCTGAATAGAGCTTTGCATGTGCGATCAAAAGCACTTTAGGCGTGCGTGTGCAATCGCCTATGCCTTATGACAATATATTTTACTGTTTCTATGGTTTGGGGTTATGGTGAACAGTTCCAGTTAAATTGCATTTTCTAGAATTTTGCTGACTATCAGCTGAATAGTTATTAGCATTTTCATAAATGCATGATTTACTTTCTACAGCCTTCAACTTGCAGATGATAATGACAATGGAAGTGACAAGGAGGATGAAGATAACCAGCAGGTAGGAAATTGAATTTTTAATGCAAAACGTATTGTTGGATTTCTATGAAGTCACATGAACTTGTAGATTCAGATGACTTGACAGTGCTAAATTTTTGAAGAAATGCACAGCTAAAAATAAGAAATTATTAGCTTATTTCTTAAATGTTGTTGTTTGCTGTCTACTGTTGTTGCAGTTTTTGTTGTCTACTAATCTATTAAAAAAAATTGTTTTGCAGAATGGAAATATTGATGAAGATGGAAAGGAAAAAAGTGATGCTGAAAAGGTATTTACCAGATGGACCAAAACAATCTGCTGTTTGGTGGCCTACTCAGCAAATGCTGTTTGTTACTAGGTCATAAAATTTATTCAGAAAGATGCCCAAAAGATTGACCTAGATTTAGAGACATGACTTAGCTTTCTGCAATGAGTCTAAGGCACCCAAATAACAAAAATGAAAATTGTGTTTCTTTAGATTTTGAAATGAATTGAAAAGATTTATGGAAGTCCATTTCGTTATTTTCATAATTAACACATTATTTAATTTTCATAATTTGGGTTCAGAAAGTTGAGTGATTTCTCAAAATCCAAGTTAATCTTTTGAGAATTTTTCTGCATTATTTTTATGGCCTAGTAAAGAACAGAATCTTGAACAGGAATTTATTTGATCCACCTTAAAATGCCGCATGGAAGTTACATTTAGTTTTATTGTATATATTACATATATGTACATTGTTTTAAATTAGCCATCAGGCATTTTGGAATATTTGTTGGTTGTGAAGAAGCTTTTAACAACTAGACGATTAATTTAACTGTCAGAAAATCAAATGATATTTTAAACTTAGCAATTTATGTATTTTATTTGCTTGCAGCTAACAAAATTTGAATTTAGCCCTCCACCAGAGGTTTTGCCAGGAGAACACAGACTACAGTTCCCATATGCCTTTTGGTTTTCTAAAAGATATAATCGACAAGTTTCAACTGCTGGTTATGAGTCAAGCATCAAATTGGTTGGTTCATTTTCATCAGTAAGTACTTTACACATATGTCAGGAATGTATACAGCTGTTGAATAGAGATGTACAATTATAAAATCACAATGCACATTATTGTGTTGTTGCTTGAAAGAAACATTTAAGAGAGCTGCATTTGTTGTGAATGTCAATCATACAGCAATAAGGTTTTTGTTATGAAAGTTTTTGTTTCAATTATATCTCTATTTAACATGGAAGATGTTCAGGTATAGATTCTAAAATGATCTAATTCCCAATGGTTTGTATTAAGCAATCTATTTCCTAACTGGACCTTCTTTATCTTCCAGGAATTGATGTTTTTCCTGTAAAATGTCTCTTTAAAATTTTATTGCTAATAAACAATGCTGTTCTGTCTTCACTCTTTGATAAATTTTGTAAAGCAGAGTTTTAAAAATGATGAGATCATAACCAACCAAATTTGCAAACATTTTCCCCATAGGCCTAATATTTAATAGGGGGGGAAATTTCGCACATACATCAGACACCAGCAGTTTTCCTTTAGCAAATATTATTATGGCATATCAAAAATTTGTCCTTCTTGATAAAAAGATAAGAAAGTTCATTGATTTCACCAAAAAGTAATTATTCCTGGAATGTTGAGTAGCAAAACATAAATGATCATATCATATTCAAGCATTAAATGAAAGCTTCTTTTATAGACTTTCAAAGTAATTTCATTTAAAGTGAAATGGAATTTGAATGTGGTTAATAAGAGGGATGGCAATATCTCCTCACCAAACTGATGTGCATAATTTTCACCTGATTTGACTATATTGATGGAAATAATTTAATATTTTAAACTACATTAGCCTTGAATAAATAAAGTGAATGTTTCTGGCCTGGCCCTTGATCAGTACTAAATTTATATGCTATGGTGTACAAATTTTCTAATTTTAGAATAATTTTTCAGGTTGAACAATTCTGGTCCTACTACTCATATATGGTGAGACCAGGTGACTTGCCAGGAAACAGCAACATCCATCTGTTCAAGCATGGCATTCGTCCAATGTGGGAGGTTTGTTCTGAATTTTTACTTGTGCTATGTTCCTTATTAAAAGATGAGGTGCTTCTTTGATATTAAATGGAACATAAAACTAATCATTTGTATTTTTTCAATTGTTTTTCGAATGTCATTGTTTGAGTTTTGTTTTTAACTGTCATTTCTGGGTAATACAGTCAGATCTTACTCTCTAAAAAATATTGCAAAACGTGAAAATAAAATTTAACAAAAATTATATTTAGGCCTCTTATTGCTTAACGCCTCTTTGGAGAAAAGCTTAAAATTTACGAAATGATATAACCTAAATCTACGGTATCTTAATATGAATTTGCGTAATCAGCTTCATGTGCAATTCCTAACGTTCATCAATTTAAATATCTGACCAGGTGTGGCCACTCTCCGCCGCAGAGGCTTAGAAAGGGTGAGATAGGATCAAGAAGCAGAGAGAGAGTGATGTGTCGCGCAAATGAATCGGATATTCAAGCAATTTAATTTAGGAAATGCTCGTCTCAGTATATGTACCGGTATCATTTATCTCGGGGCAGAGCTAGCTCAAGAAAGCTGGGGTGGACTAAGAAAGAGGTGCTTATTGCTGAGAGGTAGCCAAATATTTTACATCGTTTTTGGCCGACAATAAATACCAACTTGAAAAAGCGCAGTCCACCCCTGGTGACGCTTCTGACTCCCAGGAGATCAGTTTTCATTCCCAACACCTGTTAGAAACTTGTAAAGTTTCTTGAAACTTCATATTCTCAGCTTTTAAACTAAAGATATAGACCCCGTTATAGAACGAGAGAAACTGGATCGATCCCAAACTGGATCGATCCCAAATTGGCACGGATAGGCCTTGCGTTCACACGGGTCCTCTCGGGATCGATCCGCCAACCGTGCCAATTTGGGTTCGCTTACCAAAGCGATCCAGCTTGCGATCGATCCCAAATCGGTCCCACAAAGTCTCGTGTAAACACCTTCAGACTGCTGGATCGATCCCAAATTAGTACGGATAGTAAACAAGGCAAAGAAAATTAATGAAATAGAGGCTTTTTGCCATTATTCTTGTTAATTAATTAATGAAACATGCTGTCCATTATTCTATTATTTTGATTATTCTTGATTATGACGAAAATGGAGCAGCTGCCCCGTTTCTTTATTGGTCCAATTGAAGATTCTGATTTTCTTTGACGACATTGATGTATTCTGTGTATTCGCAGCCATTTTAAAAGTTTGTATTTTGTGCGGAGCGGTGGTGATTTGGCGGGTTTTTCTAATCACATGTGCGATTCAATGCGAATAAGTTTGGGATCGATCCCGTGTGAACGCATGTATAATTTTAAGATCGATCCCAAGCTACAATCTCTATTGCCAGTGCCGAACACAATACACCCTAAATCTTGTTGTTTTAATTCAAGACATTGCTCCGTGTAGTTTATAATTAGTGTTGTTCCATTTAGTTTATAATTATTGTTTTTCCATTTAGTTTATAATTATTGTTGTTTAATGATTATTAAACTGATGAATTAAACAATTAAACTTAAATTACTTAGAGTTACTTAAATCCCATTTTCCAGAGTGCCAAAATATACCAATTCATTTCCTCTCTTTCAGGAGAGCACCCTCTCATAACGTTTACTTAGCTTCAGATCATTTGCTTTTTTGAGTTCAATTGCGAGAAGCAAAGATTGGTAATATTTTAGGCAAGAAGAAAAATGCTAATAATCTTAAAGTAACAATCACCGAAACTACATGTGACCTGACACCTCACTACAGACAAATGAATAATTATTTAGTGATGCTAATTAGTATAGTAATGAACCGTATTCTCTCTAATAGTACCGCCCTTCCTATCAAAACCGCTTCCCTGATAAACCCACCTTGCTTTTTAATACAGGATTACCGTTTTTAGTTTATAAACTTTTCATATCCTGTGTTTTAGACCCGGTGCGGTGACCTTATACTTGTGTACTAGACTCTCAGGTACCTAGGATAACACTTTGCAAACATGTGTTGAAATTTAAATATCGCCTCGAAAAACTCGCCATTGAAACAATATGAACTTTGGTTTAAAGCGAGGCAAACACGATATAATCCCTTTTGACTGTAATTAGATTTGTGGAGGCATGACATGCATTTTCGATGAGAAATGACCCAGTAGAAATGTTTTTTCCAGGACGAAGCGAACAAAGAAGGTGGAAAATGGATTTTGAGGCTAAGAAAAGGCTTAGCATCCAGATATTGGGAAAATATTGTGAGATAATTTGAAAAGTTTTTTATAATTGATTTATCCAACGTCGAACTTTATGTCATAATAAATATTTAATTCACATATTAGTTACAGTGTTGTGGACAGGCTCTAGTTTTCATTGTTTTTGCAAAAAAGTAATAAAAAGCTTAACATGAACTTGTCCAACTATTGTTTAGAGTCTGAAGAATCTATTAATCACGAAAATCATTTTTGGATAATATTTGGCAGAGTAGATGGCAGACTTCTGTACTTTGTGCGAGCGCACGAGCACCGGTCGAAGGCACAAAATTTCACTAGAAACAATATACCAATTGCAGGCACATTTACTTTACCCATAGTGCCGTAATTGATGGCACATTTTTTGATATTTTTAATCAAGGCTGATAGATGGAAGAATTTTAAGTAGAGTATATCGATTTCGCGAGCCATTTGTGAGCCATGAGCCAAAAACCAGCTCTTGGCTCATAAACTTTTAAATAGATTTTATGAGCCATTTTCACCATAGGTTTTAGGAATCGCAGCGTGTTTTTCCATGTCTTTGCGTTTCGTTAAATTTGCATGAGTGATGAGAAATCAATAAATGCAAAATAGGTGATAGGAAGCTGGTTTTTGGCTCATTTTTAGCTTATGGCTCAGATATGGCTAGCGAAATCGATTACTCTTTAAGTACAGTAAGGCCCCGCATTAAGGAACTGGCTTTTCAGATTCAGATTGTTTCAAAATAGTTTCTATTTTATTCCTGTTGTTATTTTTAGAAAAGAAAATTAGAGTTTCTCATATTTTTAAACATTAAAAAGCAATTATTTTAGTTTATTTTTATTTTTATTTTTAGATACTAGCGATGCTTGGTGAACAATTTATGGTTGAATCTGAGCTTTGCGGAGCCGTTGTTTCTTTGAGATTTCAGGTTTATATCATATCAACTCTCTTTATTTTCATATTTTAATGATGAACTTTATTTTAATTGATTTTATAGTTTCAAAAAATTTGTTTATTGTGAGCTCATTGGCTCTTTAAAAATTTCGTAACGTATTTTTACGGATTTCATATCGTTTCATCATTTTGGAAACCTAAACATGAGGCCTGAATATGCAAAATCATTTTTTTTTCTGTCCAAGAATGGTTTTTATAATCCGAGGTCACATTGACTTCTGACTTGTGATTCTTTGACCCTTGATTGATGGCTTTTGGCTGACCTTTATTCGCCATTTTTTCGTATTCAATTGCGTTCAGTTTATGTTCATTTGATGAAAGTATCATTGATAAATTGATTTCGTTGGATCCTTGCAGCTTTTTTCATGAATTTTGTTTGAATTTCTTCCATTTCTATTTTGTGTTTATAACTGGTTTTGTTAAAATATTTTTGTGTTTAGCTGCATCGGTTTCATTTTCCTTCACCAGGTGCGCCAAAAAAACGGATCATCTTTGACGAGCTACCAAACATCGTGTAGTGCACGGATTACAATGATTACTGTTGATATTCACGTCAAAAAGACTAAATTATATTCAGAAGCTCAAAAACATTGAAATCATTGAGGTCAAACATTGACTTCATACTTTGAAAGGAAACGAAAAGCCTTAATTCAAACTGCAAACACAGACGCGTGAAAACTGAAAGCGCATGAAAACTGAAAGAGCCTTTGATTCGAAAGAGTCTTTGACATGGTCGAGGGAATCTCTCTTTGTCCATGTGCTCTCAAGCTTGGGAAATCTGATAAACGTTTTTCAGTGTTTCAGGATTCTGTGAGATCGAAACTTTTTCGAAAATCGTTTAGAACGGAAGAACAAGTGTCGAAAAAATCGCCAAAAATTGTTTGAAACTATTTTGGTTATTTTGACGTGAATATCAACTTTAATCACTGCAATCCGGGCAATACACGATTTTTGTTAGCTCGCCAAAGATGTTACGTTATTTTTGGCGCATCCGGTATATACGTTTTTGCTGTTTTTTCATGATTATGAATTTTGATAAATATTTAGGATGATATCATATCAGTATGGAATAAAAGTGCAACTGACCAAGCAACGATGAATCGAATCAGGTATTGGACTTTAAACTTTTACCGTGAAATATAAAACTAGAAAACCATCTTTCTTTTATCCCAGTCTGTACAATTATTAATTTTTGCTTTCAGGTAAATGTGACCAGATTCTACCTTTCTTTCGTAACAGTTCACTGATGAACCATTGCGATAAAAGGCTTGTTTTCAATTTTCAACCACAAAAGTTGAGAGTTAGCGAAGTAATATATCCACGCTGGTAAACGGAGGGTGATTCGTAGTTGTTGTCGTGGCGGTCGCGGTGGTCATGCAGTGGGGACCATGGTGTACTGTCCCTTAGTTTATATAAAAAGTTAAAAGGTTTTCTCTTAGAAACGATTATTCTGAGCAACCTTTTTTAAAAAGTTTGAAATCATATGCATTTAAGCTTCAGATTTTGAATCATAGGATTAAATAAAGATTTCTACAGCTGTTAATTAATCCTTTAAGATGTATTGTATGAATACAGGGGCGGAGCCAATGTGGGGCAGGAGGAGTGACCGCTCCAACCACTTTTTAGTCGGATTAGTCAACCATTTTGCAGCCCAGTCATTTTGTAACTGCTTTGACAGCCCACTCGGCCAGATCTCTCCCTGAAGAACACCCCCCCCCTAATTCTCCGATCTGAGCTCCGCCCCTGTATGGACACAAAAACAGACTCTGCATTTGCTTCATAGTTTATTTATTGCATTTCTATTTTTAGAGACACCCTGAGACGAATATTGAATTTGCCACAAAATACAATCATGGAATACAAAGCACACAGCGATAGTTTGAAGTAAGATTACATTAATTTAAAAAAATATCGGACGTACAAATTTCAAACCCAATCTTTCGGACAACAATGGCAATTACATTATTATGACTATCGATTATTTTGTAGAACATTTAATCAAAACAAATATAATTCAAAGATATTTAGACAATCCTTCGTATCGCACGAAATTAAAATTTTCTGAAATTTTGTTGTTATGATATTCATGTAAAAAGGAAATCTTTCATCTTTTTATGAATGTTTGTATATTAAATGTAAACGTAAAAATTATCATATAAATGTAAATTAGACTAGTTATTTATTTATTGACAACTTTCACTAATTTTCGATGTGGAAAAAGAGCGACAGTGTAATGAAGCCATTTTGCAGTGAAATATGATCTCACTGAGTTTATGCTTTGTTTGTGTTTTATCTTTTTTTTGTTTTTTCAGCGATCGATCAAGCTTCCGAAATACAAATATATATGTTCACGAAAGACAAAGGGACTTTAAACCTTCGTAATTTGAGAATATATTAAATGAACATAAATCAAACTGAAAAAATTGCTATTTTTTCTTGGAAATGGAAACTTGTTTCTGCGTTGCTTTAAAAAGGGCATATTTTGTAGCAATAGTAAAATTGACACGCCGCCGACTTCAAAGCGATTAGCCACCGAAGACAATTTGAATTCTCTCAAGCAAAAATCAAAAACATGGCTTTGTTTGTTTGGAATTTTTACTTGAGAGAATTCGCTTTGTCTTGGATTGCTATTCGCTTTGAAATTGGCGTGTCAATTTCACTATGGCTACAAAATCTTCCCTTGTTGCTTGTTCCCGGCTCATTCTTGTGTACGCTAAACTCTGAACCATTTAGTATCTTTCCCGAAGCACAACCCTTGAAATAACAGCATTTTAGATTAGCCCTTTTATCTCCAGAATGATTTCATTGCCTACTTCTAAGCTGATGTAAAACATCATGTTTTTAGAAAGTATATGCAGACAAAATTATTTTTAGATTACCCATTAATTTCATTGACACCAATTTCAAAGGAATTACACGTTGAAAACAATAAGAAAAACAATCTCAACCGGAAAATGTAAACAAGCAAAGCCTCGTATGGTTGCGGAGGAGATGTTTACGTTTTACAGTTGAGAGAGTTTTGCTTTGTTTTTGACGACTAATCGCTTTGAAATTGGTGTGTCAGTTTCACTATTGTTACCAAATTTGCCTCTGTTGTAGTAAGATAGTCCATCATTCTGTCGTTCTGGGAATGATGTTCCTAGTGCTAGGATGATGCTCGCTTCTTGTACACGGCCTCCTATTCTTTTCATAAAATACCGTATTTACTCTTAAAAAACGTAGGTTTGCTCTTTCAAGGATTTTTGGACCTAACTCTAACTTCATAATTTTTTCACTGAAAGTCTACTTCATATACCTTTAGAATTTGGCATGTGCAAAAAATTTGCCATATTTTCTTGGATAAACGCTCCCTCTGAACAAACGGCCTTTCAAATATAAAAAAATTACCAGAACGTCTCAACTTCTCTCGAATAATAATAAGTAGGCAATGTGTGCTGTTTTGTTTTTACAATTTTTAATAAACTCCTCCAAATTTGCTTCCTAAAAGTATAATTTTAAACAAAAGCCAGGGTGGCGTTCATTCGCGAAAAGCAGGGAGCTTTCAAAATTGTAGTAAGTAACGACGATGGTGTAAGAAATATTCGCTTGTAAGAATAAAAATATGTGAATAGAAGCTAATGGAAATACATGTTATTATCACATTATTATAAGTGACGATAATAGGTTTTATGAAAAATAAGTAAGGACCGAGAGGGAGTGGCAGCCCATCTCGAGTGAGGCAAATCAAGAAGTAGCACCCGTTACATACATCCGGTGCCATATTGACGTTTTCTGCCTCTCTCGCTTATTAATTCTTTTCTGAAACTTAAGTAAATACAAAGGGAGATTCGGTTGATATTTTCCCGGCAAAGTAATAGTGTTGGCGGTGGCGTTGAGGAGGAGCGATACTGCGCGACAGTGCAACAAGTCTAGCTGTTTCCATCCAAAAACAAGTAAAATGCAATCAAAGATGGCGGACGCAAAAAGGTTTGAAACTAGTCTTACTACACAAGATCCTTTGTTTTCGCTCCTTATGGCTAGCTTAAAACTGAATGCTGAACTTTCTCTCCTTCTTCAAATTTTCATCAATGTATTTTTAAATACGATTTGAAAGAAATTTCGTCATTATCATCACTGTTTTTGAAAGTTTTTAATTTTTATTCATTTAATAAACCTCCTTTTCTAGACCCTTCCGTTGCCGCTCCCCTTCACCAAGCTTTAACTTTTGAATGACGTCTCTTTTCCACCAGCCATTAGCCAATCAGATTCTCTAAAATTATTGTGCTCGCGGAATTTGATCGCTTTGTGGGGAAGGAAATAAGGCTCTACTTTATTTCGAAATGTTTGACAGAATTTCTATTATTAAAACGTGGTGTTTGGCTTTTTTGAACCTCCAGGGATTCGATTTAATATCAACGTTAGATTCTACTTTTTCATTTCAGCCAATCAACAACTTATGAGTATTTTTATTAAAACATTTCTGGGAACGAAGTTGGGTTCTCTTGTTCTCAGTCTCTTTTTTCGAGAGTTGCTCGAAGTTGCTGCCCAGGAGATATCCCGTGGTAATCACAATCCACTAAGCCATTGTGATGCATTGCGAAATTGCTTCCCTTGGGAGCTTTGCGCATACAAAAGCTTTGGCGCGAATTTTAAGACTCTTAGTTATATGTTTTGCCAAGCAGCGAAGTCCACAAGGCCTAAGAGAAGACTTGCAGGTGTGAACCAAAGTGCAGACTTACTCCAAAGGTATTTTCTTCCTTATCAAATGACAAACTTGCTGGTTTTTCTTGCGCTTCAGGCGATAAGGGTAGTTTATAGGAAATTGACATTTCGTGCGACGGCGTGCGGCATTTCCTAGCGCTTGCTTTTTGTTAGGCCTACTTGGCCTACGAATATAAGCTCGTTTTAAACTGGGCTTGCTCGCAATTTGAAGGTGGTATATATTTTGGACTTGTTAAAGTCTCCGTTCTTTTATTGGGCTGGGTCGGAACTAA
>JAYJMH010061981.1:0-12099 GCA_036873815.1 Phacellophora camtschatica | reverse complement strand
AAATTTTTGAACTTACTAAATAGCACACTAAAGGCCTTTCAAGCTTTTGCTATCATCAGAGTTTGACATTAATATATGTGTGTGTGTGTGTTTTCAAGGCTGTAGCTTAAAATCTGCGAGACTACCAATCTTAAATTGTGCTGAAAAAAACTTTTCAGATGTAATCCAATCATCTGCGAGTTCGTTTACCTGTCCAAAACTTAGAAATTAGAATTGCCTTAATTCTTGAACTTTCAAGGTAATTTGAAAAGGAATGATTTATTATTTATTAATTGATACTATTAGAAATTGGAGGCGAAAACGAGAAATTATATTGCACTCTAAGACCTTTTAAGTGTATTTATCAATCAGGGGCGCAAATGCAAAACATTTTTTGGCGGGTGTACGTTCCAAGGACCGAGATTTTTCCGAGATTGACCAACTTTTTGCATATTAGATTTTTATAAAATATAAAATGTAACAGACATAATTTGTTTGGGGCTCACATCTACAAATGATATTTTATTTTTCACAATGTTACGTTTTTCTTGTCAGACATTGAAACGAGACACACGAAAGCAGAGCCTTGTCTTCCGTCAGCCCCATATGCACCTCAACCCAGAGGCAAAGGTTTGTGATTACTTCTTTATTTGTGTGCATGGAACATCGTTTGTCTTTTTCACAAAATTTTTAATCTCAGCTTCATCAGCTGCTATTAAGTATATTTAGCAAGTGATGTTCCTAACATTGAACTGAAGCTTTGTGTATTGAACATTTACCCCCCTCCCCAGGTACCAATGAAGCTCATTTTTACGTTGCCGTGTACTAGTAGGGCTAAATTTATTGTAGAAATGTCAAATATTAAAACGATGTAGTTTTGCCGGTTTAAAAGCAACACGGTTTTGATGCATGGTAAAAGTTGTTATGAGAAATACATAAATCACGTTATTGCAATTTATCATCATTTCATATTGTTGAAAATGTTATAAATATGATGTAAATATATGATTGTCTGCATTACACGCTTTTAAAGTTATTTTTAAACTTCGATTACAAAAAATTTTAAAAAGTATAGCTCAAAGTTCGTTTTTTCAAATCAAAATAACGTTATTACTCGTCAAAATTGCGAAAATAACGGCAAGTTCTAAAATTAACTTGGTCCTTCTCACGTTAGCATAAACAAAAATGTTTGAAATTCGTAACAAAACCAAATTTCAGTGTTTTTTCAAACGTCTTTTTTTTGGATCATATATATATTTATATATATAATTGATACTATTAGAAATTGGAGGCAAAAACAAGAAATTAAGTAGCACTCCAAGGCCTTTAAAGCTTATGTTATCAATCAGGGGCGCAAATGCAAAACATTTTTGGTAGGTGTACGTTCAAAGGAGCGAGTTTTTTCCGTGAGGGACCGACTTCTTGCATTAAATTTTTATCACAAAATAATGGAATACTACGTAGCCCTAATTTATTTATATTTAAAGCCTTTTTTCAATATAGAATGTAACGGACATAATTTGTTTGAGGCTCGCATCTAAAAAAGCCATCAACCCGTAGGCGCATTGCCGTAAAAAATCGAGAAAGGAAACTCGAAAATCAAAAGATGGGAGCGAAGGCACGGGGCATTCGAGGGTTTCCCCAGAAAATATGATTTTACCGATTTTACCCTATTAAAATGCCAATGTTATGTTTTTCTTGTCAGACATTGAAACGAGAAGCACAAAAGCAGAGTCTTGTCCTTCATCAGCCACACATGCACCTCAACCCAGAGGCAAAGGTTTGTAATTACTTCTTTAATTGTGTGCATGGGAAACAGTTTGTTTTTTTTTTCACAAAACATGTAACTTCAGCTTCGTCGGCTGATATATTAAGTAAACTTAGCAAGTGTGGTTCCAAACATTAAACTGAAGCTTTGTTTATTGAAGCAAGATTAATTAATAAATTTCTTTTATCTAAATTTGGGAATGGACCCATGATTGTTTCCTTTTGCTTAAAAGTCGTGTCTACACTTATTTTTTTACTTGTTTTATTTCTTTTAAGAGACTTGGCTCGGGTCTTTGTTGTAGCGTTAATTTTTGGGCTCAGTTTGTATGTTAAAAGTTTCTCACAGGGTTTCCTAATGCTCCATAAAAATGAATTTGTATAATTTACCATAATTCATTAAGAACCCCTGAATGTAACTTTTTGAACTTGGAAAATTACCAAGTATTAATATTGAAAAAACAATTTTACTAAAGATATTTTCAACCAAGCAATTTCATATGATTCAGAAAGATGAAAAAGTTGCTTAACTGTGGATTGGCCTTTTATCCTTTCTAGTAGAGTTTCTTTATTTTGTTGAAGTGGCTACTGCAGTTTCTTATAAGCGGTTTGTCATAAAAAAGATTAATGTACTTGATTCTGTTGATAGCAGTCAATAATTGGCGTGTCACACTGGAAATTGAAATTTTACCTTTGTAGACAGTAATTTTGGAATGCTTTCAATCTTATTTGTCCCAAGGACTTTCTTTTATAAAGATGTTGAGCCCCAGTTATTTTTATTAATTGACGTGCGGGTATTCAGTCAAAGATGAGACTTTTCTCTGAAAACTATTCTGTGGAAAAACTGAAAGAAGCTCTTTAATCTCCGTACTCTGACATTTTGCCTGCCTTGTCATTTATAGAAATATAATTGGTCTGACCAAATTTAAAGGTTGTTTTTTAATTGAGATCAGAAAATCAAGTTCCATTGTGTAGATTTTTTTGACAACATGCGAAGAGGGATCTAATGGCCTTTTTCGACGACAACTAAACATTTGACTGAGGTTCACAATAAACACGGTAAAGTTACAAATCCGTAATTTCTTGAGCGAATTTTTTAAATTTGTTTTTTGGATCATTTTTGTTTTTGGGGCGAACATTTTGACCGAAATGTTTGAGTGTCCCAAAATTTGTCCTCACATGTCACACTTTATAATTGACAGAATGAAAAGTTCTACAAATAAAACATTACCAGTGAAAACGTTACCAGTAAAAATGTTACCATCTGAACATCCAAAACCTAACTTCTTGTTGTATTTCAAGATCAGTCAAAAATTGTTTTCGTTCTAGTTTGAAATGTCTCTTGTTTTGGTCTGAGATTATTTAGTCTCTGAAATTAATGTATAAATTACGACAATGTTTTTAATGTGAAAGGTGTGTGTGAAAAATCCAATGCACACAAATGTTAAAACTAGAGAAGACTGATTAAATTTGTGATAAAAAAGCATTTCAATAAGACTTGTTTATTTATTTTTGTCCATTTTTTGATGAACGATATTACTTGTGAGTCAGGCGATATAGTTTCCACTACAGTACCGCGACTAGGCGATGATTAGTATAACTTGTGGACAGGGGTGGAGTCAATAAGGGTCAGCATGGGGGTGGCCGTCCCCTTGACTGCATTTTAGCAGGCTCAGACTGCAATTTTGCCAGTTATTTTGTTCATGTTTTTGCAGCCCATTCGGCCAGATCTTCTCAGAAGAACCTCTTTGAGCTAACACCCCCCCCCAAATCTTTGGAACAAAGTTCCACCCTGCTTCTGGATTCCATTCTGTTTTCTAAAACGATAAGGCCCTATCAAAGGTGCCCTTTTGGCAGACGAATTGCCCAAAATTGTAAAAATAAATTCTGTAGCTTGTGCTGCAATTCTTTTAAGGTCTGTGTTCCCAACATCTGACAATCTATCTCTCCTTATCCAGCCAGGTCTGTGTTCCCAACATCTGACAATCTATCTCTCCTTATCCTTTGTTTTTACTATTATTTTGTTCTTTCTCAACGAAATTAATGAAAACTACTAATTATTGTATATGCGTCTGGTTACCAATGCTTTGTGCTTTGTTTCTGGATAAAAGTTGCACCCGAGATACAAACAGATGATTATCTTTCATATGAATTGAAAGAAACGTTTATAAAAATCTTACCATTTTGAACTGAGTTATGAAATTTAAAAGTTAAGCTAAAAGGAACACATTTCACAGAATAGTACTAAGATAGACCACAACACAACATTTCATCAAACTCCAAAAAATTATTAGAACAAAACCAGTTGTCCGATTTTTGAAATGTTTGCTTTTTGTTAACCCCTAGCATTCCCTTTTCTTGGAAAATAAAAATAAAATTGTCATTTTATGAAAGTTTACTTTTTCCTATTTATTCCATAATTTCTATGATCACTATGAAATGAGGCTGTCCGGTTGTTAATTTGGTTCTTGTCTTAATTTATGTAATTTTAAAAATAGCTCCGTTTTAAATAAAGAAAATAGGAATCCCTTGACTCTTTGTATTAAATACCTACATGGGAAATCAGTAATACTTTCAATGAGTAACACAGTGGTAAAGATTAATTTTTATCATCTACAAATAGAACCATTTTCAAATTTTTAGGCTGAATGGGTTTAAAACCTGAGCCTCGGTGAGGTATCACCTAAGAAAGAGAAAAGTTTCTCATATTCCGGCCTGAACTCATTTTTCTAAAACAAACTTGATAATTGTTGGACTTCCTTCTTTGTACCGAAAAGGTGTTTTTTACCGTTAGAGAACTTTTTTTTGTTTTATTCTGTTTAATTTCATAAACTGAAAAATTTATTTGTTTACTTATCTTTGTTCGCTGAGCTTACTTTATAGATAGACAGAGTTAAAAACTTATTTAAGTGCAGCATCAACTACATATGATGCATCTCCTCTCTCCCAAGGTATTAAGATCATTTGTAAATTCTCGTTTTCTCTGTTTAGCCCTATCTGGACCGGGCTCTTTTTAGCAATGTCAGACCGGGGGAGGGGGGGGCTAAATTAGCCCCCTTCTTCTAAATCGAAATTGGTAAGAGCCACTGATATGCAATTAAGACAACATGATCTATATATCAAATGCAAACAATAGACAAATTTTCAGGGTAATACTACTCAAAGATGGGTAAGGTTTTTTATTTGCAATTTGGAAACTTTGTTGTAGATTGCAATTACAAGGACACTAAGGCCATTTTCTCTCAAAAAGCAGGTAGTTTAGAATGTATTTAAATTGTTTGCGCATGCGCAGTGAAAAAGTGATATTAAAACGTTGGAAATAAATTTATTTGCAAAATTATCATGTGTCATGATGTATTTAGCTACATTTTACAGTAAAACTATGAGAAAAACTCATAACAATGCTCCACATGGCAGAAAATGGATAGCATTATGACGTCATCAAAATCTAAAAATAGCCTCAAATTTAATTTTGTTAGTGTCACAATGTGCCCCTGTGCTCCAATAATATGCTGACCAATTCTCAAACCGAAAGCACCCTTCATAAGATTTCTACAAAGCAATATATAAATTTACAATAAGTAAATTTACATAAGAGTACTCTCTCAGAAACCCGTTGCCATGACAACTGTTTACGAGTAAACATGTAAACAAACACATTGCAACATTCCTAGATAATATTTAGGAAAAGTCAAAAAATTTCATAAGCATCTGAAAGACGCTTCTTGAGTTGTCTTAAAAAATGTAGGAGGGGGGCTAATTTAGCCCCCCCCTGTCCAGATAGGGTTAAATGGGTTTAAATGAAGAAAAAATGAGTAACGCTGAATAAGTTAATTAATTTTTTTTGTTGAAGTGGAGAACTGAAACAGTTTTCTTAAAAATTAGTATTCTTGCTTTGAAATTAGTATTCTTGCTTTGAAATTAGTATTCTTGCTTTAAAATTAGTATTCTTCTTTGAAATTAGTATTCTTGCTTTGACAGTTCACAAAACGTCAAGACAACATAAGAACACATTGACTGAAGAGTTGAAGGATTGGCAAATTAAAGTGATAAGTACTTCTGGTACTTCACCTTTCTTTCTCAAATCGAAAAACAGGCTTGACTACACAGCAAATGTAACTGTTCTACCTGTAGATATTGTAAATAAAGAATTGAAGGGCGAGGCAAGAGAATATATGGAGAGATTGCGAATGGCAGACAAGGAATCATTAAAGCTAAAAGACTTGATCACTGGAAAGAATAGAAGATGCTTCATTAGAGGCGTAGCTGGTGTTGGCAAGACTAGCTTTGTTGAGTATATTACGCTGAAATGGGCAACAGGAGACAAGAGTTTGTTCAGAAGCACATTCCGAAGCTTGTTTGATTATGTACTGCTGATCAAATGTCGGAAATTGCTTGGTCATGATGGTACGATTCAGGACTTTATCTCAAACAAATTTGGTTTAGATGTGGAGCGAATGGATGGGAAACGAGTCCTGGTTATTGTGGACGGCTTGGATGAATACCCCAACTTAGATGAAGCCCTTGGTGGGCGGGAAGCAATTTTATTGAAAACCTTTTTGGATAAAAACAGCTCTTTTTTAAAGGGGCATGCGTTAATATTAACCGGAAGGCCGCATGTTGAATCTGTTTTAAATAATTTTGAAGAGGAATTGATTGGAGTGTTGCAAAAATTGGAAATATGTGGTTTTTCTGAAGATGAAATGTATAAGCATATTGACGTTGTGTCAGATGGAAACAAAGATGTGGCAGAAAAAATTGAAAATGTGTTAAACGAATCTCCTAACATGAAAGCTTTAGCAGCAATTCCACAGTACCTGGAAACCATTTGCTTTATTGCTGCATCAGAGAAAGGTGGAATCAAAATAAATACAACAACGTCACTCTATAGTTATGCCCTTGTATCTTTGTGGAGCCAGCATGTGGATGATCAAAGGCAGAGTTTCAAGAGAACAGCATCCGAGATTTTCAGCGACCTAAAGGTTTCTTCTTTTTTGAAGGGTCTTTGCGAAATTGCGTATGAGCTTTTTATGGAGAATAAAATTGTATTTTCTGAGAAAGATTTCAAAAATTTTGCTGATTTCAAGAAAAGCAATTTTTTTTATGCATTCATCATACAAACAAAGGGACAGCTTGGATTGTCTTATCAATTTAGACATCTGACTGTTCAGGAGTTTTTGGCGGCCTGTCATTGCTTCGTGCAAAAAGTCGATGTTAAATATTTATTACACAATAAATATTTTGAAATGGTTAGATTTTATTGTGGCCTTGTTGCTGCTAAATGCTCAACAAAGCCAGAGGGAGAAAGGCAAATTGTGAAATTACTCACCCAATGTTTTAACACGGAGGTTGAAAAGATTGATGTTGATGACAGCAATGAAAGACGAAGGATTGAACAGAATGCGAACCGCTGCGAAGGAGCTATGGCGATATCACGCGAGATTTCCGATACGCAAGACGAAGCTGCGAAGCTTTTTCAAATTATCTGCTCATGGTGGAAAGAGAATGGAGATAAGAAGGACAGAGGTAAATATCTTTCGTCTCTGCTTTTGGAAACTTTTGATTTTGCAGGCAAGGTCTTACCAGGGCTGTACAACCCATTTGGTTCCGAGGATGCAGCATTCACTTTTCAATATCTCACGGAAGGAGATATCAAGAAGCTTGTTGAATTCTTCGCTCAATTGAGAGAAAGAAGATTCTTTTGTTTCACAAGATTAGTTTCTTTGTTCATTGACGATTCATCATTCTCAAGTGGAAATATTGTTTTTGATTTATTCAAATCATTATTTTTGTTTAAAGATGTTTATTTTCTTGGTTGTACATTTAAATCATCATTGGGATTTGAGAATGCTGCAACAGAGATATTCTCAAACCCTCAAGATGTTGAATTAAAAGAGCTTACGTTGCGTGATTGTAATATTGAATCTCCTGTTTGGAAGTTATGCTTATTTCCATTGATTCCATTGTCGGAAGTTGTTGCGCTTATCCGCCCTGGATTAAGCGATGAACTTGCTGAGGAACTGTTGTGTGGAATTAAAGAGGAGATCGATAGTGGGAGGGCGAGATTGAGGACATTGACACTGTATGATTATGGTTTGAGTCTGGTTGTTAAAAACAGATTTAGAAGTGTTCTTAAAGGTGTAGTTGATGTGTCTTAAATTTGATTATTAATTAGTTAGTGAAGATACAATTTAAATTTATGTTTAATGGACATATTGTGATGAACACAAATTATCAGGGAAACATTGCAATGAAAAATTATATGATTTCAGAACATTTCATTTGAATTATCAAATGTGATTTTGATTTTGAAACTATTCACAAAATATATGAACACAAATTTTAAAGATTTTTAATCCTCACCTTTTTGTAATTTTTTTATGAAGATGTTTTGGACATAGTGTAACACCTTTTTGATAAATTCGCGCGACCCCCTGTTAACGTTTTAGAGTGTTACATATTTTGTGAGTAGTTTCATTCATTTCAATTATGAATAAATACTTTAACAAGAAAAAACAATAATTTTAAATTTGTTTTTACAACATTTTCTTAATTTTCTTATATTCAAATGAAATGCTTAGCAGCCATAATTTTTCATTGCAATGTTTCCTTGATTTTGGGAAAGTATGGGGCAAAGAAAACTTACATTTTCTGCAACTCAGTATCTTTTTCCAATACTATCTTCCATATGATATAACCAATAATATATTAATATCAACAATTTGCAATAATTTTTTAAAACTTCAATCAAGGAATCCAATTCTTTCTGCTATTAACAATAACGAATTAAAACTTGATCATATTTCAATGAAATGGTGTCAATTTAAATCCTTGATCAATTGGACAAAATATCCACATTTTCAAAAACAATAAAGTTCTTCTAAATCAATTTTGTCTGTGTCAATCACTCAATATGAATGTTTATAATGATAATACTGTTCAGTTCAGCAGTCTACAATGCTAATCTTTAAACTCTTAATTTTCAACATCTTTCTATTATTCCATAGTCTAGTATTTGCTAAGAAGATAACAAGTCTTGTAAATTCAAATGTTTTTCAATCCAATTTCTGTTCACTGGCCACACAACAATTTACCAACGATAGACTATATTTTTCTGACCATAAAATTGTTGCACAGCAAATTTGTAAAATTGTTCCACTCTCTCGTCCTTTATATTTCCTTCACAGGCAGATTGACAGAATTGTAACACGATAAATGCTGTAGTCTACTTGAAAATTACAATAGTCTACTACCAATTTTACTTTTCCAGTTTTTGTCTTTTTGCAGTCTTTTCCATAAATATTTTTTGACCTTTTAATCTCACCGAAGTATATTTTTGCATCAAATTCAAATTGTTTTCCAAATGTTCCCATCATTGTTTGCTTAATTCAAACTCTTCAATGGTGTGCTTTTTTGTTGCGTGGAAGTTTTGTTTTTCACAAAAGTATGGTATTAAGTCATCTTCTCGTCTTTTTCGCAAGCTCACCAACTAATTTTGAAGGAAACGTGATCTCTTTCACCTCAAAATTATTCACACACACTGTAGTTTTTAAATTTAGCCAGTCTAATGTTCTAAATATTCTTTTGTTCCAGTGCTAAAAAATCATTCACCATACTTTTGCATGAAGGCTCGCTTCACATCACTTCACAAATTCTCAGTGAGTCCCCCCAGTGAGACCCTCGCTGTTGTGTCTGTCTGTCTGTTGTGTTGTGTTCAAACAATAATTTTTTCATTTTATTTTCCAAACTGTCTTCGAGATCCAAAACTGAAACTTTTCTTGGGTTCAATTTGTGTTCATGTCATAAGATGTTCAAAGCGTTTTTTCAAAAATGATATTATGTCGTGAGTCGTTTTGCCATTAAGAGGGCGGGAAAATCAAGGGTCCTGGGCAACAATGTTTACAATGACAATATCTGGTGTTAGCTGTTTTTTTGTTTGAAATGTGAAAGGAAAAATGTTTGGAAATGTTCATTGTTTTGACATAAAACGTAGAGTTGTTCTTTCATTTCTGCTAGTAATCAATCAATATTTTTTCAAACTTAGAAATAAGAACATGCCAGCCGTTAAAAGTTGTTCACATTATTTCAGATTTAATATAAATTTTGTTGGGAATTCAGAAGATATAAACCCGAAAGATTACCCAATATTTTGAGAAATTCTTTTGATTTTTGAAAAGCTGCAAATTTTGAACCCTGAATTTGTCTTGAAAACCCTAGGTTGACAATTTTTTTTAAATTTAAAGCAATCGTAATATTTGTCTCTTTGATTTTACCCACGGTGGAAGATTGAAAGATCTTTTTCAGAAAAAAATTCCAAAAACATTAAAAAAATTCCAAAGATATTTTTTGAACTACCATATGTTTATCATCCCCCGTGATTAAAATCTTTCAACGGTGTTCTAAACGCTTTTTTAATTTAAACGTGTCTTCGGTTCTCACGCCATCATATCAAAATTTGTTGTCTTGTTGTATATAGATACAAAGCATAGGAGAAGTTTTCATTTTATCTAACAGTTGATTGGTTTACATTTTGAAGATACCCAATCACTTTGCACTATTTCGGACCACATGATAACAATTTGTGTGATTTGTTGATCTCAAAATGTAAACAAACTCTGAACATGATCAAATACAAAATTTTGCTTTGCTTCAAATATAATCATTTGTATATATAGTTTATTAATTTGATAATTGTAGTCGCGTTCAAATCTTCTTGCTTGGGTTTCTTTGAGATTGCATACCAAATTTGCCAATTTATGTGAGCTCGCGAAATAATATTTTCACATTTAACTAATGTTTAAAATTTCGATCCAAGATGGATTAATTTATGTGAAAAACTCTTTCAACATTTGCTTAAACTCTATGCAAAATCATTTCAACTTTTGATGAGTCACATAGACTACTGCAAGTCTATTTGAAATCGACAGGGTGCATATTGGTGAATCGCGATTGCTTTGTTCGAGTGCTAGACGTTTATTATTATTCAATCCGCACTTTTCGTCGAGAATGCAATCTCTTCTGGTTTACTGAAGCACTTTCCACAAATTTTCAATATGTTCAGTGCATACGACCTATGACATTTACTCTGAAAAAGAACAAGAATTTCCCGTTTACGATTGAAAATTGTCAACAATTTTCAATAAAAATGATTTTTCTGACCTTAGACCAGAAACTATTTTTACAAATTGTGAAAAGTCGACATTTTTAAAAACTGATTTTGAGATTTATTTGGGAAAAATTTATATATTGATGTTTTTTAGGAAAGCAATTTTTGAAATAATGACAAAATTGGATTGAATTACGGATAAGTTATAAAATTATTCGAATAAGGGACCAGTCATAAAGTACCTGCTAGGGGGGGCCGGAGTGAATATGGATGGGCCACGAAATGTTTTTGGACAAATTGGTTGGGCCACCAATCTGTTTCTGCATTTTAGGATGGGCCATGAAAAATATATACATATTGTAAAAAAAAAATTAAATATTAATTATATTGATTAACACTATATGAATATGTAAAAAGTGGCAGTAGAAGTTGTTGAAAATTTTATTGGTGTCCAAAATACTCCCAAAAAAATATCAAAATCCTAGTAGTAATCTTCAGTAACCTTTCTCAATTCAGTGTTGCAAAGCAGTCAAATGAAACCTGGGCTTCAATTTGGGGTCTTGGGAGAGGTCTTCCATCTTTATTTTGAGATCTCCACTTTCAAAGATTCAAAATCACATTTTGCATCTGTGAGGATCTTTGTGACCTCTGAAGCCTTTGTCAATAATCTTTTATCCTTTCGTAACATTGCTTTAGAAAAGTTTTGCTTAACCCGCTTTCGCTTTGCTTCTCTCTCAGAATCTGCAATGGGTACAATTTTTCTGGATAGAAAATTCACATTTGAGATGATTTTGGTCTGAGTTGATTCCAACTTGACAATAAGAATGTTGTGATTCTCCAATTTTTTATCATAAAATTTAAGTTCACTGGCTTTCCATGGTTTTACGTCACTGTTGCTATCAAAAATGGATGATCGTTTTTCAGTGACGCTGGGATTTGTGTCACAGACTTTATTTAACAGCTTTGCTGCGATTTATGTCACATACTTTATTCAACAGCTTTGCAATGGTTTCCTGGGCTAAAATTGCCTTTGCCTTATCGCTTGTTTTAAAAAATGCAAGAACTGACATGAACCTTTGTTGCACATTAATTGCATTACCATCCTTGCTTTTTACATTGAACAAGTTGTTGATGCTTTGCACAAGTGATTGGCTTGATTTCTCAATTTTCCATTGTGCAATGCGCTGCTCTATGACATAATTTTTAAACTGCAATGGTGTAATAAGTTCATATGCCGTTTCATAGATCTC
>JAYJMH010061980.1:0-34980 GCA_036873815.1 Phacellophora camtschatica | reverse complement strand
CTGTCCATTCAATTCAATTTAGATCTCATATTTAGCGCGACACATTAGGAGCGACGTTTAACCCAATTGCCGTGCTATGGTCGCGCTACCGGCGAATTTAATTGTATTAGGTTCGGCCCAGTTACGTTTAACCCAGGCCTAAGAAAGAAAAATGAGCAGCCATACTTCGTAATAATCTGTAACTTTGCAAAATAAACTATGGTCCATGACAACGAATTTCTCGACTATCAACGGTTGGTTTCATCTGCGCATTTTGCAATATGATTGCCACAATTCAGGCGGATTTCAGAATCTAACTTCTACTTCCATGGGTCACAAAAATGACCGCCACACTCCTCAAATTTTCGCAACGCATGCTGATTGCAAAATATCTTTTATGAACCCGTTTGAGACGGATCTCGCAAACCAACTCCGCAGATGTTAACCAGGCTAACCTACAACTGATATCTACGTAAATCGTTTTAACAAAAATAGTTTAACAAGATGTTAAGTCATGTCACCTCAGGCCAGCCCGCCTCACATACAAAGACCCGGAAAAACTAAACAAATGAAATTTAAATTTTGGTAGTCATTTTTTCAGTTTCCATCTAGGGGTACTCCATTGTTGTCTTCATTAGACGACCAATTTGTAAAGGAGCGTTTTGTTCAATTTTGCACCCATTTGCAAGAATGTTGTGATTTTCTAACCCATGCTTCATTACCTAACGGGGAATAACAAACGAGGTTGGGGGATTAGACCTGCCTCTGGACTTTGAAAAAGTGACTAATTTGTAAGAAAGGGTTTTGCTTCATTTTGCACCCGCTTGCATGTTGTGATATTTTACCCCAAATTTTATTTTATTAACTAACGAGGATCTACAATCATGGTAAATGTTGTGACAAAAGATTGCAGTTTCAAACATTACAGTGCGATTTACGATTTGAAAGAATAGATTTCACACTCTGAGGGCACTCAATGAAATCAAAATAAACAAAGACATCAGAACTTTATGATTTTGTTTATTATAATTAGCTTTGTTGCGTTGAAGGTGTGAAATGTATTCTCTAAAGTCGCAAACCACATTTTTGCTACATAATTAATTTAGAAATTAAAAGATTTATAAATTTATTAACTACCTTGAGTGCTTCTTCTTCGTTCCCTTCCATGACTTGCAATATCAAAGCAGCAATTATGTTAAAACCTTGGCAATATCCTACTGATTTATTCCATCTTGCGTATCCCAACAAAACACGTTTCAAACTCGCCCTTTCGTTTTCCGTGTCTGACTCAAAAAACCAGCTGCAACCCGTTCTATGAAGATCCTGTTAATTCGTAGAAATCAAATTTTAGTTATAGCCCCCTCGAAAAATTTCCCTTGGCTGTAATAAAGAATCTATTTTCCCTTCATTGTTCAAGTCTTCAGTTTAATTTGTAAAGAAAACAACAGCAAAAAGATTTTAAATATAAACAGATTCTGATCCCAAGCAACTATAACTTCTCATACATTCATTATTTGCAGTATTAATTATATTATACTGTCCCCTCGTTGTCCTTGCAATTAAATTCATCCAAAATGGTCAAAAGAAACTAAAACATCCCTATAGTCAAAATAAACTTCTATGATACCTTAACAATTTGTGTATCCAACTCATCGTCGTCTGGATTTCTTCTGTCATTAAAACAATTTCGTCTCAACTTTTTCCAATCTTGATCTTTGAGAAAGTACTCTGCTAAAGACACCCATGTCTAGAAAATAAATTTGCCAAACTTTCAATGTATGCTAGGTCTGTAAAATAATTACATGTGCAATGAAACCTCCATATAATACACACCTTTGCGGACAAATGTTTATGTGCGGCGTTGGGAGGTGTCCATTGACTGGAGGTTGAGGCAATAGGGACAAAATTGATCTCATTATATGAGGTGGGATGACCTGACCGATATAACGGAAATTCAAGAGAATGAAAAAGTTAAAAGTTAAAAGGCTTCTCTGGAAAAAATTAATAGCCAAATATACATGGGATTAAAAACTCTTGGGCTTGATTTCTGTTAAAAGCTCAAATTATAATGTATTTTCTAATTTATTAATTTATGCCATCAATGAACAAAGGAAAAACTACTAAGTAACTTATAAACGGTATAAAAATATAGCAATTTGCATCAATCTAATATTAACACTTATTGTGATAATTAACATCATATTGTGATAATTTCTAACCTATATGTATATGCACATGTGTAAAAATTGCAAAAAATATTTGACTTGCTGTGAAAATTGTGAAAAAAATTTAAAAAAAAAATCAAACTAACCCTTTTTCTCCATTGTGACAAAATCCCATCAGATAGTCTTGCAACTGATTTAAAAGCATCATGCCACTAAAACAGAATTTTTATTATTTTTTTAAAAAGAATTTCCCCATGTTTACAAATCTTGTTGTTGAAGCTCATTTTTTTTAATGATTCTGTTTTTGCTTGAACTTGACAAGAGAAGCTTCAAATTATAGTTTGATATTTTGTCTACCAAAATCTACCCAATAATCACTGAGTCATGCTCAATGAAACCTTCTGCTGTTACAATCTGCTGAAAATACAATATATGGCTTTGAGAATGCCATTTGGCTTTCCTCAAGAATAGATCAGGGATTACTTTTAGTAGATTTTGGCAAACAAGGTATCACATTTTAATTGAAAGCCTCTTACATCAACAGCAATCAAGTAAAAACAAAATTATCAAAACTAGCTCCTCAAAAGTAGTCTTGCAAATGTGGGAACATTTTTTTTAACAACTTACATATTAAATAAAAATAAAAACAAATAAATGATAATATGTATTCTTCAACAAATATTTACATAAAAAACAATGCATTTGTGTATCAGGTGACCCAAAAAAACTGTCCTGTTTGCTTGGCTGTGGCTTGAAATCTATGAGACTACAGGTCTCAAATTGTATACAAAACAATGGCCAAAGGGCAAACATAGAGTTTGGGATATCATTCAGTTATCCGCAATCATGTTTACAAGGCCAAAACTGGAAACTAAAATAGTCTTAATCCATAAGTTTTTAAATCAATTAAAAAACCACTATTTGCTTCCTGTCCAAATTTTTAAATTAAACAACCTGCACACTTCCATATCAACTTGGGGAGTTTTTCAAATTTTAAACTCCAAAAGCAACAAGCAAGCAGGTTGTTTTAAAACTAAAACATAGACCGAAATAAATTTTTTTTCTTCAATTTAACATGAAAGCTCACAAATTAAGGCAATTCTAATTTAAAGTTTTGGCCAGGTAAACATGGTCACAGATGACTGGACGATATCTCAAACTGTAAATTTGCTCTTTGGATATTGTTTCATGCACAATTTAAGATTTGAAATCTAACAGATTTCAAGCTACAGCCTTGTAAACAGAGGGATAGTTGTTTGGGTCACCCAGACCCGGTATTTGGCAATTTAGCAAGTTCATCAAGCACCATTTGAGAAGAGCGTGATCGACAATCCATTATATGGCTTTTTTCCAATGTCCATTCAACAAGAACAACATTTGCTCTTTGCATTGGTTGATGGTATAGATTTCAAAATGAATTACGAAATGTCTACAAAACCTTTTTAAACATAATTCACTAGTGCAGAGGAAATAAAAAGTTAAATATTTTTAAAAAATTTGAAATACACACCTGTCTAAATCCTTTTTTTCCTGGACTTGGAATAAATGAAAATCTTATGCGTGTATCAACCCCTAAAAATAAAAATACAATAGATTTAGAGTGGTATTGCCAATTATTAAACAAGGTTAGTTGAGTATGCAAATAATGGTACTAAATTTTCCGATTAGCAAGATACATGTTAATATATTTTACAGAATCATTAAGAAATTTGCATACTGCAGGAGTAAACAAAAAAAGTGACTTGACAGAGTGTTTTGAATACTTTTGGAAAGCAATAGCTTAAAGGCCTTTCTATTGCGAATCCTTTTCCCAATAGAGTTCATTTATCGGAACTTGTGTTCTTTAAAGTTGATGTTCTGAAAACAGTACATTTGGAAGATCTCCAAGACCTTCTGCTCCTGAAAAAGCAGAAGGTTTCTGAGGATTCAAAGTTACTAGGAAACTTGCCAAGATTACTAGGAGATGCATCAACTTTTAGGGCATGGGAACATAGTTTAAAGATTAAGGATTTTAGTTCTTTTAAACTATTGGATTTTTAAAAATTTTTTGTTCGCTGCTTTTTCTCACAAAAAAAAGTTTTTCAAACTTTCAGAAACTCTCTTTTTCATGATTTAGAAGGGTTGAAAGATCTGAACAACATGCCTTTAGTAAAAACTAGGTGAATAGCAAAAACATACTTCGTTTCAGAGATACTGCTTGAAGAATTGCAGTAAGCATATCAAAATTCTGTTGTAATTTGTGGGCATTTCTGTCCCTTTGCTTCAAAAGCCTTACTAGCTTTGACGACATCATGTTTGCACTCCTTCTCAGTTCCCTTACCATTCTTCCTAAATCATCATCATCTGTTGAGATAAATTAAAAGAAATTAATATTTCAACTTCAGCATGGGTTTAATTAAAAAAATAGATAATATAGCATTATGAATAAAATATCTGTAGTCAAGTTGCGATTCTGTGCAGTATCAAATTTTATGCAGGCAAGATATTGCACAAATGACAACCTTTCCAGTCTGGTTTTCATCTGCAGGAGATAAAGATTTATCATTCTGAGAAGATAATAAATATGAGTCAAATATGCATTATGTATCCTAATATAAAGTTGTTTTGTTACCAAATGAATTTGCAGGCTGCATGTGACCTCATTGTTTCATCCTTTATTATATGCTATTTAAACAGTATCAGTAAATAATATAAGCCTACTAGACCAAAAACAAGTACTTTCAAAAACAAAACAAGAATACTAGATAAATCTTTGACAATATTTTCACATATTGTTTTCTAATACAAGGTAGATGTCGTGGTAAAATAAATTGAATAAAAGTGTACAAATCCAAAAATTATTATTTCCAAGAATACAAAGATGACAAAGTAAAAAAACAAAAGAAAAAATCAAATAAACTACAAACAACACCAAACATGCTAATTGCCATAAACAAATTCATAGTTGCAAGAACAAACAAATATATCAATGAAACAAAGATATAGAAATAAAACGATCCTAGGAGTTCAGAAATAATTGTTACTAGAACGAAAAAATCAATATAATAAATATATGACAAACAAATGAAAAAAACCCAAGAACAGCCCAAATTTATAAAAGCAAGGCATGTATAGAATAAAAGAACGAAAAATTAAATAAACAAGAAACAATGCAAGAACAGAGAAATAAATAAACAACTACCCATAAGAAACAATGCTCAGGGGGAGGGGGAGCAACAAGAAACACCGCAAATTGAATATCCACATAATATTGAGAAATAAAATAGAAAACAAAGAAACATTGAAGAAATGAAACAAAATATATAAATTAAAGAAGATAATCATGCAAGAACAAACAAATTATTATTTGCAAGAACAAAAAATAAATAAACGAGAAACAAATTAAACAATGGTCATAGGGTGCCAGGAAAATCGCTAACTGACATATAAAAATAACAAACAAATAAACCATCAGGGCGATGGTAACAATAAAACACAACTATTTTCTCTTTATTTTCTTGGGAGCATCTAAAAGCAAGGCATGTATAAAATGGTTGGGGGGTAACGGGAAGCACACTAATTTTCACACACACAATAAGAATAACAACCCAAATTGCGTATAAAATCAATATTGTGTCTATCAAGAAATTTTACGGAAAGAAATTTACGGAAAGTTGGAATGTGGAGAAATTGAAGAAAGCCAACTACCTTTACTCTAAGAGATTGCAACATTTTCTCATACAGGACAGGTATAGGTACATGGAAAAAATATTTTCAAGAACGAAAAATAAACGATAAATATGTTAAGTAAATAGTGTGTGATGTTGTATTACATGTTTCCATTTTTATACGGAGTATCACGATCATTTCTCTTAAAATCCGATTCCGCCGAAAAAGCCAACATCCGACAACCGCTTAAAATGCTAACAAAATCCGAAATTCCAAGCAAAATATTTGCAAAATTCTACCTCCGTAAATCCCCGAACCCTGCCACCCTCTAGCAAGCGCAGCGCAGGCCGAAACGTAAGTCGTTAAATAATTTACATCGTTAAATTTAAAGGCATGAAATTCAAATGTTGCTCAGGCCGTTTTAGTTAAAGGCCTAGTTTTGTCATGATTGCAAATCATGTGTTTGATGATAAATATCTCAGTATCTATCTTTCAATTTTGAGAGTAAGAGACCAAATTTTAAGTTGACTTTTCAATATTGCTACTTATATCATTTCAAATGTGTTAAAGCTGTATCTTTGTCTTCAGACTCTGTTAATCGTGTTACCATTATTTTGGGACATTTATTGTTATTGGGACACTTCTTATACACGGTATACATTATTAGAATAACAATTAGCGATTTGTATGACTGATGAAGATAATTTTCTTTTAATTAAAGCTTGGTGGTTTGGAATTTGGAAGTGGTCCATCAATAAGTCCTCAATTTGGAACCGTAAGTAGTCTCGTTTGTTGCCTTTTTTTCGTCATTTATAGCTGTATTTGGATAGGCATTCCATATTCCCTCTGTTGAACTCCCCGGGACACCATTTCAAAAATGTTTCACAATTCTGATTGGGAATGGATCTCAATCTCAACTGAATTTTAAATTCCTTATTTGGTTCCATGTTGTGGACAGCTGAATAAAATCTGGCACCATTTTTGTTTAGTTTTTTATTCTTTTTTTCTATGAATCTATACATATGTTTTTGATCTATATTTTTTTCTATGACTCAATTTGGTTTCATGTTGTTACAGATGCAAATAATCAATCTGACAATCCAGGCGTTATTTTTCCTGAGTTTTTTGCGTTTTTTTTATTATAAATCTTCACATGTTTTATTCTATATTTTTCTGTTACTCATTTTGGTTTTATGGTTTCTATGACTCGATTAGTATTGCATTTTTGTTGTATTGCATCTTTCTTGCATTTTTACATGTAATAGAAGGAGACGTTGGTGAGAGGTGATCGTTTATTGCTATTTTTATATCAAAAGAGGATACGTTTGTTAAAAGAAAGTGTTTTATTTAACATGGAAATGTATTAGAATGAATGTTTCGTGTAGAGTATTGTATCAATCATTAGCGAAGGGCAGTAATGTAGTTAAAAGTTGCTGTCTTTTTACAATGGAAGCACTAGCCCAGTTGATTTCATTGTATTTATATTGTTATTGGCTGTTTACTATACATACCAACAATACAAAATACAATTAGTGTTTCATTAATTTATGCAAATGCCATTGTTGATATAATCCAAATTAATTATGCAACAAAAAGCACGTAAGAAAAAGCGGTATCACGATTTATTTTTCACAGGTTTATTGTTTACGCATTACTAAATATATATATATATATATTCACGCATTTGTTGTATTATGGAGTTTCCTAAAAGCATACCATGAATATTTTGTTTAATCCGTACACATATTTGTCAATACCCGAACTTGAATCCATGAATTATAATTTTAACTTTGAATTGCAACGTTGACTTTATTTCAGGAATCGAATATTTCATTTGGACCATCGACAACCAGTGGAACTTCGGTCTTTCAGCAAAGGTACACAACTATTTTAACTTAACATCTTGAATATTTTGTTTCTAAATCAAAACATGTTTGGTATTCTCGTTCCATTTGAAAGTGGCGTTTGACTAATCGTAACCCAAAAGCATGGAACCAATGAGTGTTAAACCGTTCGGAAGCTGTTGCGGAATGGGGTAAAGGCCATTGATGGGATATATTTTTTTGCGATTATTAAATGTCGTTCACAATTTTCGCATTTTGTTTTTTCAATTCAATTCAATTTTATTCGCAGAATACAATCCTAATACATGATATTTATAAAAAAGAATAAAAAATTTGTATTCTACGCGACCTAAGGGAAACAGAGTTTATCTAGCCTAGGCCGCAAATTAAAATTTAAAAGATGGAGTTTTTGTTAAAGTGCACATGGTGCATTAAGATTTTTATGCTGTAGGTTCACAATTTAGAATTCACAATTTAGAATTTAGAATTCACAATTTAGAATTCACAATTTAGAATTCACAATCAAGGATCATGAGTCAGGCGCCTTAACCACTAGGCCATGCTTGCTGGCTATAGAATTCTAATTTATGAATAGTAAATTGTGCATTATGAATTGTGAATTCTAGTTTGTGAACTGTGAATTGCTAATTCTTAATTGCTGGGATGAAAGTGATGGTCAGGCCTTCAAATCAAAACAGCAGCTTTTTATAAGCTACCAACTCTGCCGTTTTACTTTGAGTTTTGATGTCATCGGCTTTAGGGAATACAGCAAGAATAAATATAATTGCATTTAACTCGAAAAACTCTTGAGGAAAACGTGTGCCACCAAATATGACTTCAACTAATTGAAATTTAGGTCAGTCCTATTTTATCCCAGTTACATTTTAAAGGACTACTAAAAATAACACAAGAATTAGAAAGTTGTTTCTTTTTAGCCAGAAGAAAATTTTTATACTTTTATACTTTTTTATGCTTTAAATTTTATACTTTTTAATTGCCCCGAGGAGCAATTTCAAAATCAGAAACTATTTACCCCTGGAATACAGTCTTTCAAATATGATAAATTTTCATTTTGGGGGATGTTATTTTTCAAGCATGTGTAATGTTGCTTGATTGACTTTTCTCTTTGTATTTCATACTTTTTGCACTTTTGTAAGAAAATAATTTCATTTCTACAGCACCACTACGAGTATGACAAGCACAACTCATCACGAATCTGTACGTCACAGCGTCGCTGGCCCTGAGCCGTCTACCAATCATTCTGGTGTGTCAACATTGCCGCCGACGAATGCAACCAAAATTGACCGACCGAAAACCCCGCCAGGTCTAAAGTCGTTACAAGATCACCAATCGCCTGGTCGCCACTTTTCGTCAGCATCACCTCGAGATTTAAACAGGATGGTACGGGAATTTTTTTTTTAATTTTCCACTTTCACTTGTGTTCCAAATTAATTATTTGATAGTTGATCTTTTCTGTCGTAGAACATGCAAACGTATCAATCTGAAATGCAAATGATTTGGTGACGTTTGAGAGTTAAATTGAAAGACATTGGATTTACCAACCTTGGTCTCAGGGATAATTTCAAAGACTAAATTCCCGTTGTATCTACCTTTTAGCATAATATTGTCTGGCGTATATTCTAATGGATGGGGCGTTTAATAGAGGGGATGTTTATTAAATTTCAGAGTTTACTAGTACATGATCTAAAACTATACATAATCTAAAAAAAACTTGCAAGTAATCATATGTCAATCCTATGTTACGATTACGTTACGATTAATCCTGAAGGGTGTTTCTTATTAGTTCTGACCTTTTGTTAAGGGAGGACGGAGGAATAAAACGAGAAAAACTAAAAAAGTACTCTGGATTGGGGGGGGACCTTAATTAGAGTAGGCATTTAGTAGAAAAATGGTGTAAATTCGAAGCATTTGCAACATTTTATTTCCACACTTCTGTCACCATTGGGGAGACAACAGTTAGGTTAACTATCAAACATAATCATTGCTTTTTTATTTTTGTGTTGATGGATTAACCCTTTCACACGGGAACTTATTTTTACGATGTAAACGCGGGTATAACTTTACATTTATTTCTGATATTTTAACACAAGGTTATCATGTAAATTAGTTTGGTTTGTATACCTTGCAAAATTAAACTTGCATAGGATTTCCCTGTTTAGCATGAATAATCCCGGGGGGTAAAGGCATTCATAGCTGTACCAATATTATTTGTAGCGTTTGTCGATTGTAAAATTGATTGATTGTAAAATTAACCCAAAAGTCCTATGTTTTCATTACTGTTGTTATGTTGACGACGGTCAAAACTAGGTTAATTTTCCTTGTTTGCCCAGAATACAGTGATGACTTCCAAGCCTTGTATTTTTGTAAATGAACTTTTGTCCAATTGTTTATTCATTCATTCATTCTATTTTGTAAATTATGTTTAAGAAATCAGTAGATGTTGTTAGTAACATTTGTTATTAAAACAACAATAATTTTATTTGACTGTCTTTATTTTATCTGTCATTTCTTAATCAAATAACGATTGTGCAACTTTTTAATTTTCAGATGCCCGAACCGATACCATTTCCACCCAACACGAGGCCAACTGTACCGAGTCTAGTCGTGTCCACATCACTGAATCAGGACCTTTCATTAAATCAAGACAGCGAATCACTTCAATCGTCATTAAGCGGCACGTTTCCTAGTGCTAGAAGTGTTATGAATCACGAAATCACTCAAAATCAAGACACGTCCGTGTCTAATGTAGCCAGTGATGCACGATCGCTATCGAATCAGGCAATGATTGGTCTTGAAGAATCACCCTTACAAACGCATTTACAACAGAATCAGGTACGGTGTATTATATGAAAATGATTTTGGTTGTTGTTTTTTATGAAGAAGATTCAGGTTGTTTTGTATGTAGAAGCTTAAACACTGTTTTATATGAAGAATTTAAAACCAATGTTATATGTTATATTTCAAGGAGGACTTTGTTTATTATATATTTTTTCTTTGTTATTGTTTAGTCAGGGAGCACCTTTTCAAATGTTGGCGAAGCCTATGCTTCTCAGAATACTTCAAATAAGACGTCTCCAAGCATCCAGTCTGTAACGAGTGCTGGCTTTTCAAAGCAGAACATTGCTCCGCCTCCTGGGGTCATGCCATCGAATTCACACGTCACATATACGTCTGTCACTCTTGCTTCACAAGTGCTTGGATTTACGTCTGCAGCCAGCACAGCTTCGACGCAAAATGCTGCAAGAACGCAAGCCAACACAAGTAAGACACGTTTGTACTGGTACTAATTTTGTAATCACGCTTTATTAATATGCCCGAGCACACAAGCACCGCCCACAGACACGAATAAGACTTGCATATATTTAAAGAGGTTGTCATTGTTATCATTGGTAATTTCTGCGTGCACATTCAGAAACACGCGTATTACTCGCAGGCATATAGTATATTGTGTAGGTTTACCGTGTAGTGCTACGATATGTACACCGCATCTGTTTTGTGTAGGTTATACTTGATGCTTTTGAACCAGGTGAAAACGTTACTACCTTTACAAAACTGCTGCGTAGGAGCTTTAGCGTTGATAGTTTTGTTTTTGCTTCACGTTAATAGAAGAAAGTTCAACTTAAAGCATGATACCTTGTTTACCAAAATCTACAAAATATTCCCTGAGCTACTGTATACTAAAGGTAACCAACGTTAATGTCCTTCTCAAAGACATAATTTAATTCAGTATTATTTTAGCATAGTTTAACTCGGTGATTATTGGGTGGATGGTGGAAAACAATGTATCAAACTATGAATTGAAGCTTCTTTTATCGAATTAAATCAGAAACAACCATAAAAGGAAAATTTATTTAAGATAAGGTGAAGGTGAAGTTTTCTGGAATTGATTTGGAATTTCCCTTGTTAAACTTTTTGTTTATACAAATTTACAGTTGATTCTTCTGTTTATAAGAAATACGAAGAGTCAATAAAAAATATCATGTTTACTGAAATATATTTTCATGCTTCTTAATTTCAGCCAAAGCATCTGCGACAGGGCATCCTAGTGGTATGATGCCTATGAACATGTATGCTAATATGCAGCAAGGCATGATGCCTACTCCTTTTACTGTAAGTAATTAAGTGAGGATACATCTGTTATTTTGTGATAAATCGAGAAGTAGCCGAAGATCAGCTTGACACAGCTTCATATTGAAGGGTTTTATCGTAAGCTCAAAAATTTTGAACATTAGGTATATATATATCCTAAGTAGGTTGTTCATGCGAGGCCCTTGTTTAGCACTTTTTCAGCCAAAGAAGGGCTATGTAAACATCGATAAACAACGAAAAACGTAATATTTTCAGGGGGCAGGCTTAGAAAGAATTGTTTCACTCATTTCAGAGTTTTAATGCGAGTTTATTTTTTGAATTGAATTTTGTGCTACTTTGTGTTTTATTGTCAAATTGCGTTATTCTTTTCAGACGTATTCATATCCGGACATGCAACTTTTGCAAAGATTGCCGCAACTGGTAAGAGAAATGATTTATTTTTATTGAGGCTGTTTTTGCGTAAGAAATGTTGCCCAAGAATATTACTGGTTAACATTCGTTTAAATGTATTAGACTTTTCATTGCGTTAATTGTTATGGATCAATAAGGAATGTTTAAGTTAACTTATCAGGAAGGTTTGAATCTGAAGGTAAAGTATGATACGGGCAGAGCCGGCCCCAGAAAATTTTGGAATGGGGGTGTCACGAAAAATTTGCCAAAATTTTCCGATGAATCTAAACTTTCCTATAAACTTCCCTATAAAAAACAAAAAAAAATTGAAAATCTGTTCAAGATGAAAACATTTATTTTCCTGAAAGTTATTACTTAATGCTGATCATATTTATGATGAATGAAACCACACATAGCTCACAATTTTTTAACAAAAATGTGTGAATTTTATTTGTCTGGTGGAAACAACTTTTACTGGGTGCGCCATAATAGCGTGTCCATTGTATGATGAGCTGCTGTAAATAAAACACATGGTTGATTTTAATGAATAACGTTTAGGGACAATACTGGAGATTCTATCTCAGGCTCTGACGATTTTTTCTCCATTAATTTTGGTGCAATAAATTATTTTCGAAGAAATTGCGATCTATCTGAAGCTCAAAAAGATCGAAAACCTACATCAGCTTTTTTGAAGTTCGAAACACCAGGAAGGACGAAAATTATTATTTGGCCTGGCTTTGGAATTCATTTAAAACTGAGGATGTTCTGGTCTTTTTGAGCTTTAATGAAATGAAGAGTTTTCGAAAATCATTAATTGCGCCAAGATCAACAGAAAAAAGCATTGAAAAGATTCTAGCCTAAGTTCTAATATTGTCCCTAACCTTAATTATTTCAATAGGTTCGGTGCAATTTACGGAGGCGCATCAATCTGGCTTCTTTTTTATGGTGCACCCGGTAGAAAAGCTTTTTACATGCCATGGTTTGTGAGTTTTTGGTTGTCTGGCTGACAAAACATATGCAAAAACTTCCCATGCTTTTTCATGCATCTATTATTCTCTGAAGCTGTTGCTACGTATTTTTTATTGACGTATTTTTTATAACTTTATTATATCTATATTTGGTAAAGCAGCGTCGCCCTGAATGGAATGTCCCTGTGAGAATGTCACCCTGATAAGAAACATGTTCTTTTTTACGATCAGATCATTCTCTAGACGTTTTGAAAACAATTAATCTTCATATAAAGAGTGCATCTGGCTTGAAATTAGAACATACAGCTCTCACATATTCAAAAAGATTATGCAAACTACAGAGGCGTGCTTCATTTCAAGGCGACGTTCCATATAGGGCGACAATACTCTAGACAATGAACTGGAAATTAGAGTGAGTGAGTGAGTGAGTTATCGTATTTAACGTGCCTAGCCCGCGAAAGTCTCGAGGTGACTTGTTTCCAGCAGGGAACACGGGTTATACATAACCTTCCAATTTCAGGCACATACACTTGCTATTCTTGCAAGGTATGCATTTATGCGCTTGGCGCAGGGGGGCTCATCAGGGCGACCCAGGTCCTTCCTCTCGATGTGACCACACCTCGTGATTCCTTTTGCCTTTGTCTGGAATTACAGAGAGTTAGTAGCTCTCCTCACACTTTCGCAGCAAGTATGCCCTTGATGGGATTCGAACCTACGACCTTGCGATCATGAGCCCGGCGCCTTAACCACTAGGCCATTCTTGCTTAGAGATAGCGGCTGGCCACAGTATATAGGGGAAGCAAAATAGCAGTTGGCAACTGTATATCGATTTTTGCTTTACTTTTAATTAGTATCCTATGACCTAATAACACAACAAATGCATTCTTTTTCAGAATACATTGGCAAGACGTTTGATTGGATGAAATATCTGGTAAAGGTCAACGGAAAATCAGTTTCATCATTACTTTTCAAGCAAAGCGTACGTATTGTTAGTTCTTGCCAACACAGTAAAAAGTTATGTATACAATCAAAGTAAGGCTTTTGAAATTAGTGTTTTGCTTTGCTGTTTTTTTGGGAGGATCTCGAAATTAGGATGCTGCTACTGCCCAGTGCAAGGTTTTTATTCAGAACTTTGGCAAATGCTGACGAAAACTTGTATAACAACGTGGATATATCTTCGTGGTTAAAAGGTTTGCATGCATTTGGGTGAAATTCTCAAATTTAATGTTTTTGTTCTCGGTAAATGAAAAGTTTTATATGAGGGCTACTGTATACTTGTGTTAGAGTTACTGTATCAAAGTAGACAAGCTTATTACCGCCGAATAGTCAATTTATATTCAATTCAATGTGTATACCATACCTGCATAAATTTACATTTAATTTGTATACCTCGAGATAAAAGGAATACTAATATAATACAACTATGCGTTATGTATTTCTGTGGACTCGTTTTGTCTACTTGTTAAAAAAAATTTATAGGAACTATATACAAAATATAATGAAATTTGTTGCTGGAGAACAGTAAATTACATTCAATGTGTATCAATATTAAATTTACATTCCTCAGGATAAGAGGGTGAATCCGTTCCAATCTGGAATGAAAGTAGAAGCAGTTGATTTACGAGAGCCATCTTTCATATGTCCCGCGACGGTAATGGAAGTTAGAGGACCGCTTCTCAGGGTGCATTTCGATGGTTGGGACTCGTCGTTTGATCAATGGTGCGACTTTGAATCATTGGATTTGTTTCCTGTTGGATGGTGTGAAAAAAATGGTCATCCTTTGCAGCCACCTGGGTAATTGAAACCTTTTTGTGTTTTTATTTACTTGTCTTTTTACTAGACTTAGCCATTTCACGCCTGGATTTATTTTCAATTAACAGGAAAATCCCATCTACATTTCATTTGCAAGGGGGTAGCATTTAAAAACCAACTTCAATTCAAGAGATAATCTTATGTTGAAATATCTGAGATTTGTGTACAGTGATGGAAATATGAGGTTTTATGTTATTTGGCAATGAGCCATATGGACCTTCTCGGGGTTAATAGGTTAAGGTATGCATACAACGAGAGTGGATGATCATCCTATCACTTACTGAGAGTGGACATTAGATCATACAGGCGTAACATCCCGCAGGCTATCTGCAGATATATGGCAAATATTATTCGTTCTTAGAATGCTCATTTCGAAAAGAATCTTTAAGAACGAAATTATTATTTGTCATCAGAGTTACTTATCTGGAAACAGCCTGCGGGCGTTAAGTCTATATGATCGAGTGCCTGTCCTTTTCTGAATGGTCACTAGAGCTTTTTATGGGCAGGATCAAACTATCATTCGAATTAATTTTTAACTGCAAATCAGTCCTGCTTGACATTCATGGATTCATTTATTCTGAAGACAATAGACGTCTAGGTTATTTTATAGTTCTAGGTTATTTTAGATTATTCGATCTGAGAACAATAGATGTCTAGGTTATTCGCTCTGAGAACAATAGATGGCTAGGTTATTCGATCTGAGAACGATAGATGTCTAGGTTATTCAATCTGAGAACAATGGATGTCAAGGTTATTCGATCTGAGAACAATGGATGTCAAGGTTATTCGATCTGAGAACAATAGATGTCCAGGTTATTTGATTTGAGAACAATTGATTTCTAACTGAAGGATGATTCTGGTGCCTTTTCCCAAAATAACAATATGAAACCAATGGAAACTATTTTGAAACAATAAGTCTCAATTTGAAAAGCAATTTCTTAAATGCGGGCCTTACTGTACTTTAACACACGCCTTTCCAGCTATAAAACTAGCCAATTTCAGGATTTTGTTGACATTTCATTGATTATATTATGGAACTGTTGGCATTGATTTATATGATCGCAATGTGATCACAAGACAAGGAAATCAACATGTGATCACAAATCGGCGCTGTCATTAGAGCCACAAAGTTGTGGATCGAAAAAGCTTGAATAAAGAAAAGATTGTTGTATGAAGTTTTTCTGTAAACATTCCGTTTATTTACGTTACATCCCGTTAAGTTTTGCCGTTTAACAAACATAGCTTACAAATTTACTTATTGTCTAATTACGGTTTTATTTTGTTTTAGGTCGCAAATGCCGGACTTGTTTTTGGAGGCGATTCGGCCAAAAAGACCGGATTTCAGCGTCCCCTCTCCGCCTTCAAAGCCGGTCATCTCGAAAGATCTTCCTTCCCAACCCAGCCCGCTTGTTGGTGGAAAACCCCAAGTCGCCAAACCCCCCAAAATCAAGCGGGAGAATTCGTTTGACAAGAAACCAGCCGCTGCCATAAAAATTATTAACCCTCCTAAAAGCCCTGCACCACAGAAAGGTAAATGATTAAATTGTGAATTTTAAGATGATTTTGGTAGACTTATTACACGAACCCTTGTGCCCCTGCGTTCTTTGAAATATTTGAGATCACTTGAGATCTGTCAATAAGAACTCATAATCAACATAATCGAAAAATGGACTAATAATTACTGCCTCGACTTCGTTTTGCCCAGCAATTACTATGAATTCTCGCTGAAAGCGTTAGCCTCGTTTCAGTGCATGCCCAAAGATTGGCTTATCAAAGTCCAATTTTCTGGCCATATGATAAACGTATCACTCAAAGTGATACGACAATCAATAAAGCTTTATGTTATACCTCTCAAAAACATTTCAATTCACAGAATCTTGTTAAAAAAGTTATTTTAAGAACGAAGCACCCATATAGCGATGACATATAATGAACCACACTCTGAATGATACTGTTGTTCATTTGCCATACGATAATGAGTCCTTATTGATCATTTAATCTGTCGAAGAAAGCAAGGGGAAAGTGACTCATGTGATCAATCTATGATTTGGTATGATATCATAATCTTTATGCATTGAATTTTTTGCAGTTTTTATTCTGATGATTTCCCTTTATTTTGGTTTTTGAATTCATTAGAAATCTAGTAGACTTCATATTTAAGAAGAAAGAGAGAGAAGAAAAACAAACAATATGTATTCCAAAATGGTGATCAAACCTATATGCATAAGAAAAATATGCATAATTCTTTCAGTGCATCTGGCTTTACTTGATATAAATCCTAGAATGAGACAATAACCCGTGTATGTTGTTGCACACGATGTATAATTATTTCAAAAATACGAAAAACCAAGAAAATTCCTCATGGGGAGGCTCGTTTCCGGCTGAAGAACTACCTCCCCCAAAATTATTTAAAGGAAAATAAAATAGATCGAATTAAATATTATTTTTTATATAAGAGCTTTATAAATTATATCCAAAAATAAAGAATTTACATTCATGCAATCTGTTGAAAAATATCGATTTTTGTTTTGATGAACACCTACTCAGAGTTTCTGATGGGGGACCTCAACGAATAATGTGCAATTTTTCTTTGTTAGTGTGGGTATTTCTATGTTTGTTTACCCAATGTTGTAGTTTCTGTTTAGCTTTATATGGACATGAAGTTGATGATTGTGCTCCCCATTGTCGTCCCGTGCTTGTTGTCGTCCTGTACTTGTTGTTTTCTTATTTACCACCATCAGGGGCAGGGCTCGGCTGGAAGGATTGGAGGGGCGTAATGGCTCTTCATGGAGAGATCTGGCCGACTGTGCTGCGAAAACAATAGCAAAATTACTAGCAAAACGGCCGACTGAGGCTACCCCCTCATTGGCTCCGCCCCTTAAACCATTATTATATTTGTTGTTAATGAACATTTTTATGATAGGTAGAAATAATTCCTAACCGCTATTTTTCTCCTCTCTCTATTTAGTTGTCCTAAAATCGGGAAATAGCGTCATATACTTCAACCAGCACTGCGCCTGTGGACCATATCTGAACTCGCACGAAGTTGTCAATCTACCGGACTCATTAAACGGTGCCTTGACGGGCCCGCCGCACCAAAATTGCATTCGTAAATGCCTGCACCACATCGTAAACGCTGCTGTCGACCCTAACCAGGTGCTAGAGCTCTTCAGCAAAGAGTTTTATCAGACGAAGCAACACAAAGACTTGAAGCTGGACAATGTCATATGCGTGGAGATTACCGGAAAGAGCGGAAAGCGGTTTTTACGACGGGTTAGAGTTCCCAGTAAACAGAATTTGGTTTGGAAATACTTTGCACGGGTTTGTTCTATGCTGAAGTGTTGTCCGTGTCTGGTGTCTGATGAAAGATTTTTTGGTGGGAAATGCGGCACGAACTGCAATGAACAATGTATGTTTATTTATGCTGACAGCAGACCATTTAATTATTTTTACACTTTAGACATTTTTAAAATAACAGATTTCCAGCTCATTCGATCTGAGAACAATTACTTTTTAACTTCGGGTTCTTGAATCATCATACCCAAAAATTTCGCACCGCAAGAGTAATCATAGTGTAAAGAGGGATGATATGAGGATATCGAATCGGAAGTAGAACTCGAATCTTCTTTGTGAAGAAATCCTAGTACATGATCCGCTCTCCTTGTAAACAGCCCCGAAGACTATGACAGACAAGATATTTTCAACAAATTACTTCCACAAAGAATCAAATAATTTAAAAATGAAAGATCTATATGATTTAAAAATTTTAAAAATGATGCATAACGTGCATCATCGAAAGGAGAACTTTCCTGAGTTCTTCGATAAATATTTTAAAACAATTAAACATGAACATTATTACGACACCAGACAACGTAAACATTTCATTACATTATGTTGAAGACAAACAAACTTTGCGGGTGATAAAATCCTGCTAAACAATGTTGCTCAATTATGGAATGAGCTTGATCATACATTGCAAAATTCTAAAAATCATGAAATGTCTTCACAAGAATTAAAACGAGAAATAATATCAAAATATTAAAAAAGAGTGATAATTGTGTATCAAAGATTCTTATTTGATCATTTAATTATCTTATTATTACATATACCCGTATACTTATACCAATTTATTGTACTTTTGCTTGTTTGTTACTGTTATATCTTTATATTATTTTTACAGATTTTAGTTATCGGCCCCAACAACATGAACTCTGTTTTTCCTCGCTCGGGTCGAATAGTTTGCAAAATGTTTTAATATTATATTATCTGCATACTATGAATATAATTGAATTGAAGTAAATAGGAGCTACATTTAATGTATAAGACTGGGAAAGACTATGAGTTACTTTTAATATATAAGACTATGAAAGACCATGAGCTTCCTTTACTTTATAAGACTATGAAAGACTATGAGTTACATAAAGACTCAGAAAAGAAATGCTTTTATTTTGGGTGTGAACAGAGAAATTGGGCAGCCCACTATTGATGTATAGTTATGGGCAACTAGTCCATTTGTTGTTCTTCTTTCTACAATATATAAATATATATATATATATATATATTATAGAGGTTCGAATGACAAAAAAAATACACAAGTTTCATACACTTATTTCATATATATATATAGATGTAATTTCTCAAAAAAAATTTCAACTGATTTTTTCAGAAGGAAATATCATGATAGCATATATGCACCTCTTACGTTTTTTGATTAATTCTTTTCTTTGTCCGGTGTTACAGACTTGACAGCTCTAAATATTCTTTTAAATTGCCCATAACTATTCGATTTACCATGTTTCTTGTTTTTTGTCTAGACCCGGAGGTTCCTGCTCTCCCTGACTCACAAACAGGCGAGGAATTCGATGACATAAAGCCGAGCACTTCAAAGATGCTTCCTCCGCAATACCTCGACTCACCGGGCGGCCCTTCGTCCTCGACACAAGACAGAGGTTTCGATTCTCTGAATATGCTTGACGAAGAATCAATTCGCAGCAAAGACCCGCGAACGTGGACCGTTCCTGAGGTCATGGATTTTCTAGCTGCAATTGGATGTCAAGATCACGCCATGACTTTTCAAAAACAGGTAAGAAAACGTATTTATCTACCCAGGGTGTCCTGAGAATTGTGCTCCGCTTCTTAGAATATTAAAAAGAAATGGCAGAATTTAGATAATCTCTTGTTTTTAGTTATGAGCTTTAGATGTTTAGAGTCATATAGGCTGATTTCTGTGGGAACTTTCTCGTTAAGTGAAAGTAGTCACATGGACGATGCCAAAAGGAAACGAAAATTCCGTGGGTTTTGCTAAATTACAAGAATCATTTGAAACTCAAACAACATCAGCTCATTTAAATTTGTTGGCATCCAGAATCTCTTTATAAGTCTTCACCAGTTGGTAGTTATAAAGGCTTGCAGCCGAAACGTGTTATTTCTAGTCAAGTGTATTTTAATTTTAAAGTTTTTAGATTTATTTGAAGAATGTTTTTTTTCCGTGTCTTGCAACATCTGTGTTTTCAACTTACTCATGTGCGAAGAAATAAAAACGTTTGATAGTTTTTATGATAGATTAGATTGAATAATGGTTAACTATTTTTTTTCTCTCGAAGGAGATCGACGGAAAGGCATTGCTGCTGCTTCCGTCGCAAGCATTGGAAGCGTTGACGGAGAATAAACTGGGACCCATCACAAAGCTTAAGGATGCATTGCAAAGCCTGAAAAAGATGTGGGGCCTGCATTCGTAAACGAAAAGTTTCCAAAATTTTCAAATTGTATAAATATATAGGGTAAGAGATGAAAAATTAGTTTTTGTACAAGCATTTGGGTTCGAAGACAAAACCTTCATTAAAGTTTGGGAAAGATACACTGAACGGAATTTTATCAAATCAACTGTTTACTTGCAAGATGAGCATAAGAAAATGTCCCCACAGCAAAAAATAATGTTGTCAAGCGAAAGATTCATCTCTGAGCACCACAGAGCAATTCATCATCCCCAAAGAATAGATTTCACACCTTTCAATAAAATCGTGAAAACCACAAAATATACCGCAATTGTTCTAATCTGTGTTAATTTTGATTTGATTGCAAATTGGACCAAAGGTGTGAAAGATATTCTTTTCAGTGGTAAATAGCATTGTTTTCTGTCAGACCTAAATCTTTTGTTTTGCAGAACTCTCCCTTGTTTACATTATGAAAATAGCCAATCACATCATAGAATTTGATCACGTGATTGTAAATACTGCGAACTGATTGGCTATTTTTTAAATGTAAACAAATTGGTGAATGGAACACGAGACTCGCCCGTGCTTACACTATGTGGGTTAATTTTTGTGAAGAAATCCAAACATAAAATTGGGCAAAGTTTTGGTTCGCCGAGACTTATTTTTGTGCGAGTCATTGGGAAACATGTTCACATTGCGTTGTTTGAGACGTTTGGTTCGCACAGGCTTAAAAAGATGGACAGATTTAAAAACAAAAAGAACAATTTAAAAAAGTACACTGGTTTAGCGATGCGCTATCAATAGAATAAGACATTCGATGACTTTCGATTTTCGATTCCCATTCGAGTGTTGCGCTTTATTTTTTCGATTCACCTGGGAGTTAGTCGAATGTTGACGCGAGAATTTATTCTTATGTTTGAACCAATGGGGACACAAAGTTGAATACTCCAGCGAATCAACGACTTAGTGTCAACGAAGCGTTATTCTCAAAACATTCGAACTGTATCAAATTTGCATTTTTATTTTTTTAAAAAGCTTTTAAATCGGAAATTTGGTTTTGCCGGGAAATTCTCCAAGCATTTTTTCCGTTTGTCAAATACTCACGGGAAGGGCAAGACAGTTTTTTAAAAGTACAAATTAACCTTTCTAATTTGGCTTGTGTTTGCTGTTTGTGCAACTGTTAGGGGAGATACAGTTAAAATCCTCTTTCTACCATAAGGGTTCGAAGTAGAGGATGTTAACTGCTCTCATTCGTTTCCAGATAGAAAGAAATAATAGTATTATCGGGCCTTTTAATGTTGTAAATATCTCCATAGCATCAGGGCCTATCAGGGCCTTATTTTCTTGACTCTTCTACACCCGAATTAATTTTCAACTAACAGACAATTCCTATATAAATACAATTTTTCAGGGCGTGGCACTAACTAACTATTAACTAACTAACGTCGACATGACTGAAATTTATATAAAGGTCCGTACCTCCTGAAATGTTGACGTTTTCTGTTACTAGCAGTGGTCCATATTGCCCTTCCAAGGATGAAAGGGCTAACTGGATAAAACAAGCCTATGTAATTCTTCTGGAATTGAGGTCCTAATAATCATACACCTCGTCGTTTCATTTACACTATCGTCCCGATAATGCAGTATTTAACATTTTTGTATTAGCGAAAGACTGGTTTCCATTAACGATTTTACGTGCGAGCTAACGAATACACTTGTTTAACAAGTCTTAGTAATTGATTCGTTCGCTTTACGCCTATTTTCGTGTCGTAGTGTTTCGAAAATCGTCAGTTGACAATATGCCACAACAAGAAGATGAGACATTTCTTACTTCCACAGACACGAAAGTTCAGTTTCGATAATTTTAGCAGAGCTCAGTTCCATCGTAATTTCGTTTTTATTGCAAATACAACACATTAACGAATGGCGCGATAACTAAAACTCATTTTTTGTGTTACTGCAGAATAATGTCCGTCAGATTGAGTTCGTTTTAAACAGATCAGAGTTCTAGCGTAATCTCGTTGTAATTAATGCACTTCATTAACGCCATGACTGCGCAATAACTGTGGCGATAACTGAAACTCATTTTTGGCGTTGTATGTCGGACTGCTAAAAAGATGGTCGTTGTTTCAGCCAGAACCTTAGCCAAAATTAAGTTGTTTTGGTGATCAGTCCCAGACCACAATGGAGATGAGGAACAGACCATCCCTAGATACATGACAAACATCATTTGTTCTTAAGAATACACACTTCAAAATTGAGTTTTTGAGAACGAAGCCTGCTATTATTATATTATTTTTCATACATCTAGAGATGGCTTACTGCGTCCTTTGATCCGCTATGAGCAAGTATATATCATTGGTTTTGGTTGCTGTGCTGTGCTCCAGGCGGAAGTAAGAAAAACGCCAAATTGGCTTGAGTTAAGAGTATGACTATAGTTATTAAGAACATCAGATAGAGTAGATTATTGTTTTGTAAATATGTACATTGTTGTGTACGGCTTTAAGAACGGGTGTGGAATTTCTTCGAACATTTCTTCTGACTGGATCACTAAAAAAATGCACAATTTGTCCCAAATGCACATTTCGCACAATTTGTCCCAAATGCACATTTCGCACAATTTGTCTATTAAATGACAAATTACTGATGAAGGATTTACACTTGTAGTTTTTGTTCGTACGATTTTGCTACGAAGCTCCTCCAAAGCGACTCCTTCTTGGAAATTTAACAATTTCTCCATACGCTAGGTGGTATCGACAAAGTACGTACGCACAGAAGATAAGGGAGGAGGGAAACCGAAAATGTACATTTATTGTTATTGTCATGTTGTTACCTATAAGGGGAAGGGAGGGTAAAAAGTAGTCAAATTAGTTGGTACATGCGTACTTTATGGATGAAAAATAAAATGAAAATTTCCACATCTTTATCCATAAGACGAAAAATTGGCACAGACGTTCGACTAAAAATCACCTTTTATTCCAATTATTTGCGCAATTACTTACTGCCTGCAAAGCAAAATTATCGAATGTAAGTATGCGATTGCGCAATAACTGGAATAAAAGCATTATTGACTAATTCAACTCAAAATGGATAAATTTGAAAATGCTCTGTATTAAGCGTAAAAGGCCAAATTGGCGTTATTGTTCAAGTAAAACCACGGGTATTGCCAACTCAAAATGGATAAATTTGAAAATGCTCTGTATTTAGCGTAAAAGGCCAAATTGGCGTCATTGTTCAAATAAAACCACGGGTATTGGGAAACCATTTGTTGTATTCCGTAATTTTATTTCTTTGGTTCTACATTTCCTCAGTTCGCTTTTTCTTTTCCCCCGTGTCTGTCAATCAAATTACGAAATGGAGAACATGGAAGGAAGGAAATAAAAACGATGCGGTGAAGCACATTATTCCTTACAGTGGCCGCGGCAAGCGTTTTTGACTAGCGTTTTACGTACAAATTCACTTTTACGAGTGTGTCGCTCTTTCCCACAAATGAAATTCGTGTCGCGTCTCTTACCTCTCCCTTAAAATCTTATTTACAAATGAACTGACTCAGATCTTCAAATAATAGGCTCGTATTTTTCGTTCCAATACGGCACCACCATATCCACAAGATGGACATTGACTTTCAAATACGTTTGTTCCTTTAATTGCAACCTTTTTAAAAACGTTGGAAATCTTGTTTGCCAGCTGCCAAATGAAAATGAAATGGAAATTCATCTGCGAGGAAAGACGCTTTCAAACATCTGAGTCGCTTGCTTTATTACGTTGGGTTCGTCTACCCGTCGATTAAGCAATTCCAGTTCTTTCAGATTGAAAATCATGCGTTTTAAACACGCCCGTTTTAGTTAAGTTTTATCAACGTAAAGCACAGGGATCCCACCTCCCCAGCCTTTTGTCTTTCGTATATTCGTATTTAATATATTTCGTCGTTTTATGCAAATATTTTTGGTTCGGTTACGGAGCCTTAATTTTGTTTGACTGCGGAGCTCCTGATCGAAGAATATTTGCAGAAAACGAAAGAATGTATGAATAAAAAATAGAAATGAAATACGAAAAGCTCAGGGGGTCGGCTCCATGTGCGTAAAGTGAATATAATTGTACTGATCTGCCGTGAGTAATATTGATTTATGAAATTCATGAACATAACAAGTGAATCAGAGGCGTCTTATTGCCCATGAACTCTCTTGCACATGTCTACCGCGGAATGGTGTAATAATAACGGGGAGAGACAATATCGAAGTAGATATAAGAACACATCGAAGTGGATATAAACAAATATAAATTGTATATTTTTTCTTGAAAAGGTATTTTGAAAACGGATAATATTAATATTTGTCCATTTCTGGACATGGCTTGTTTCCAACCTGGTTTCCTGACGTCAACTCAAACCGCGTATCGGATGAGAGTACTGGACACCAGGGAAGGCCTCTTAGTCGAAAATGACGTCAGGTTACCAGACTGGCTTGTGTCCTTTTCTCCACTGCGATGTAGCCCTGACCATAGTAAAATGTCGCACAGTTTCATTTGCAAACAATGGGTAATTTGGTTCTCAAACATACTGGTTGACGACCTCCCAATGCACAAGTGGGTCATAGGTAATAGGATGCCTCTGATTTGCTTGCCAGTTCTATAAATATTATCAATCAAAAGTGTCCTATTACTTGAGGAAATTAATTTCTGGAGGTAGAAATTATCTTCGCTGTGACGAAAGATTAAGTTCAATGAGTATGATAGTCGAATAATTCTCTTAGTTGAAGCCTAGTGTAAATCAACCAGAAAACGTTGACAACAATGACTTCATTTTTTATCTGCATGCCACTGTTCTTTTCGTTGACCATTTGCTGGTTATGGAAACCTCAATTCTGATATGTTTTAATTGGCATTTCAGCTTCTGTAACCGATTAAGGGTTGATTAAGTGTCATATATTAAAAGGCTTTAAAAGAAAGCTACAATATCGTGTCTAAAAGTTATCATATAGAATTTCTAAAAATCTTCAAAATTCCAATCACTTGTGACTCTGTAGCTCATGCACGGTTAATAGCAGCTTTGAAAAGAAAGCTATATCGTATCATGTCTACAAATTCCAATCTTTAAAATCTTTAAAATCCTAATCATTTCAAATAGAAACTTGAATTTTGATATATTTAAACGCCGCTATTTCGAACTCGTTTAACCCTAAAGCCCGGTTAACTCAAAGCGTTTTGTATATCCCTTGGGAGCATAAATCGAACACCTTTGTTAACTTCAACTGTTTTGTATATCCCTTGAAAGCATTTGTATATTTCTTGAGAGTTCGAAATAGTGGGGTTCAACTGTGTTTTTAATTCCCATCACAGCCTCTGTAGCCGATACACGTTTTTTTTTATCAGAACACCTAGCTCTCCAGTTTCAGTCTGGAGTTGTTATTATTTCTGGATTGATTTTTACAAACTTGCTACCCTTCTCCACCCTTCTCAAAAACATCTTGAAAGTATGTTTCAGTGTGAAAGTGTGTTAAAGTGCTCAACGGCTGCATACCTTGTGTACTTGACATAAGTAATTTCAGAGAAACCAAAAGAATTTTACCCAAATCTCGGCCTGGAGTTTCCTAGCCTGCGTGTAGGCTTTACTTTATCACTGCGGAGGAGGGGGAGAGGTCTCCTGTAACCTCCCTCCCTCTTCCGCAGTGATAAGTAAAGTCTGCACGCAGGCTAGTCGTTTCTTACATAGATTGTTCTCATAAAAGAACATGTACATGATTACTTACATACATACATACACACATACAAATTTGAAAGGCCTTGAAAGCTTTCAAAAAGTCATCATGCGGACAAATTCAGATAAAAAAATATTTAAAAGTCCAGTCACGGGAAATAGGACTCGTGATTTAAGAATACGTGTCATAATAAATTTAAGGTTCGTTCTTTTTATTGGCGTTCTTCTGTTTTATAGACTGACTACAAGTAGCTCTATTGCAGTTTTTGTTGCGATGGCCAGCGAAATTTCAGGTCTGGAGAGCGTTACAGACGCTGTCTAATAAAATAAGCCTTCAATGCATAGTAGCGCTTACATGAAGGACTTGAACTTGAAGAACGCTCACGTTTATGCATAAACCAACAAGGGCAGATTTTGTAACAATGTTGAAATTGACACGCCAATTTCAAATCGATTAGCCATCGAAGACAAAGGGAATTCTCTAGAGCAGAAAATCTAAAGAAACAAAGCCATGTTTTGATTTTCTGCTTGAGAGAATTTGCTTTGTCGTGAATGGCTAATCGCTTTGAAATTGGTGTGTCAATTTCACTATTGTTACAAAATATGCCCTTGCTGCATAAACTTAGCCTGCGCGCAGTCTTTCTGTTGTATTGAAAAATGAACAGCTTGTCACATTTGGGGGCCCGGGGTACTCCCCGAGAAATTTTTCGTGACCACGCCCTTCAGATTGGCTTAGAACGACTACAATATGTGTTTCATATCGATGATTGACCTTCACTTCAAGGTAGGTCAAACATCTGACAAAGGTTTAGCAAAATGTTAAAATTTAAGATTGCTGGAATGGCTATTGAGCCTGTTTTTAGATTCTTATGACGAAAAAGGTTTAATTTTTTAGCAAAATTATAATTTTAGACAACTAGATTGACTGTTTGGCTTCTATATTACATTAATAAACTATTAATGGGGAGTTGTTTTGCGAAATTTTTTAGACTTAAGATGCTGCTAGAGGCTGGCGTAGCTATTTTTGGCTAATATGTTTGAAAAATCAATGGTCTAATGACGACAATTATACAAATAATTTCCGACAGAAAGTTGCCTTCTTTGTTTGGAATATATCTGAATTTGCCGACAAAAATTTCGTTTGTGCCGACAGATAAAGTATTGAGGGGGGTACAACGCCCCCCGTACCCCCCTATGGGGACGCCCCTGTCCTTCATCCACAATCGTCTGGGGCCGGGCCTGAAATTGAGGCAGTCTCCGACGGTACGTATAACATAACTACTACTGTACGTATTTATGTTATCGCAAAAAGTGTTTTCAATAGTTTTAAAACGGAGCTTTGTTCTCCTTAGGCCAATTCTGAAAATTTCAAATTATGTTCCGACTTGTGCCACTTAGAGTGTGGGTTGACGAAAGAGCAAGAACGAGTTAGCATGCTTCAAAACGAGGTTGGATCATTAAAGATGCAAATAGAAGAGATGAAGAATGAAGTGGAGGCGAAAATCGCAGAGAATATTGACCTTGTCAAGACATGCGCATTAGGAGAAGAAAAACTAATAAAAATAAATGAAGAATATGCAAGATTTGTTCAATCAAAAAGAGATGAAAATTTCATTTTGCAGGTAAAAATGTTTATGAAATTTATTTTTTACGCCCAGATTTATTTACAATTAGCAGGAAAATTGTATTTTGTTTTAAATTTTGGAGGGAGATATTAAGGAATTTCATCGAGGAGCAAATTAATTCTTTAAATCAAATAAGCTATCGGAAATATACACATACTAATCACATATTAATAATCGCATTAATCAATAAAATAACATTGGTTGGCAATAATATCTAATCACAATTACTTGTTACTGTTCTAAGTATAAATTGGAACTATATGAAAGGGATCGTGTTCCCTGGAATTATTTTGAAATAAATCAACAGTGAAAAAGTTGCATGTAGGCTTGTAGGGCTGGGTGCACAGAGGGCCCAGCCCCCCTTGTTAATGCCAAATAGTCCCTGATTTTACTTTTGGCATTGTTTTGGGGTTGTTTCTATATTAGAGCTGCCCATATTTAGTAGCACTACATTAGGCTAAATTAATGGTTGCCTGTGTCTACTTCCTGAATACATTCCGATTTACGTTGTTCAACATTGGCCAATATGATCTTTCCATTTTTTGATTAAAAGATTGATTTTGCTGAAGAGCACGTTTGATTAAATAATTTTAATCGAGTCAGTTTTAACATTTTTTAAATTTTGTTTCAAGAATAAGCTTGAAGATGTAACGGCAAATTACAATGAACTTTCGAAGTCATCAGGGCTGCTACAAATGCAGTTGAGGTACGAATATAATTAAAATTGCGCTTGATGTACTGAAAATCTGGTATTTCGTGTCATGTTTACAAATACTGTAAAACAGCCTTCTAGCAACGCTTGTATTATATCTATTTAATCTATTTATATCTTTTTATATAATTGTATCTATTTATATCTTTTTATATTATTATATCTATTTATTATTATATTATAATTTATATCTGACCTGAGACCCATATTTCTCTCCTCGGCACTGCATATATATATATATATCTTTTAAAGAGCCTTGAGTTTGAAAATTGGAGATAAATATTTTAAAGCATCGTAATGTGGACTAAAAGCGTTCCGGCCTTTGCTGGACTATTCTGCAAATTCTAATTGTAACTAGGTCGTAAAAATAATTCAGAAAGATGTAGGAAATATTCACTTAGATTTGGAGACATACCACAACCTTCTGCGACGATTCTAAGGCATTTATGGAAAACAAGATGTAAAGTGTAAAATTATGCTTATTAAAAACAAAGCTAAAACATTTCATTAGCCATTTACACTACTGATCGACTTCACGTGGTAGCATTTAAAATATATTGACTTTGCAGAAATGTTTTCAATTCATTTAAAAATCTTAAGAAACACAATAATTTCATTTTCGTAATTTGGGTGCCTTAGAATCATAGCAGAAAGTTGAGAGTGATATATCCAAATGTAAGTTAATCTGTTGGCATCCTTCTGCGTTATTTTTACGGCCTAGCAACGAACCGAATTTACCGGATAGCCCAACAAACGGCGGAACTTTTTTGTAGCCTACCCGGTCGTTTAGTTTACAACTTCAGGTTTGAAGGTAAATTCTAAAATATTAGCAGGGCATATAGAGAATATTTTGCAGTGTTTTGCTTTTTAATACCCGCATAGGATAAAGGGTAAACATTCATAAAGTTGGATGTTATTATGAACCTTACTTAAAAGTAGCTTGTCTACAGATTTTTGACAGTTGAGGGGAAGAAAGAAATTTATCTCCTCCCCAGAAACTAAAGTTTGTTCGCTAGTCTCGCTCCAAGGCCATAGAGCAAGTGGTGCTGCGTAGGGAAACGCGTTTGTATTGTGGAGGAGCAGCATACATTCGCTCTGGAAAAGCTGGACGTCACAACAAGCAATGCGTAATGGACGATGATGCCATTTGCAGCAGCGACCATGCCACGCTTTCTGATTTGTTCGTGCAGGAATAAATGGCTGTGAAAAAATGTCGATTTGTGGTGTAGATGATACACCAACTTTTTTAGCTCTTCTTCAAAATTACCGTTGGAATTTCACGGGGGTTGAGATGAAACCAATAGGCTTAGTTATGATTTTTGTCCAGACCTCAATTTCGATAGCGTATATGGAGCCCAGTTCCCCAATTCGAAATGAAGTCATGGTACCAAACTGTCTATACGCTACTCAGGCGCTACTTACCAAGCACTCAAGGAATATCTTTCTCCTGCATAACGTTTTTACTTCTGCATAACGTTTTAAGGAGATTGATTCATTTTAAAACGTGTGTTAAATGGCAGATTCTTTGAAACTTTCTTGGCTTTAGATCATTTTATTAATTGTGAAATCTCAACAAAAATATTTTAATGTTTCAGGTTCATATTGTATTTTTAGATATGATAAATGTTTTAAAACTCACGTGACCCGTATCTTACAGAGATCAAAGAAAAAGTTCGCACGCATTGCAGGAAGAAATAGATTCGCTTCAGAAACAGGTATGCACAGTAAATGGCTTATTCTTGTTGCACACTTAGAGTTTCCTTGTCCTTGGTGATCTCAATATTCAAAACCTAAATATTGCATATATATCCTCTAATAAACGTTTTGTCTCTTTATTTATAGTTAGTACATACAGATTCTAGCTACTTTCGCAGCGGCCCAAGCTAGTTAGGAACCAAGCTAGTTAGCTTTAGACGTATTCTATGAAAAAATTAATTTAAATTTAAATAAACGCCTCCCTGGTCTTTTAGACATAAAAATAGCAACAAACGTCTCATTTTAACAATCGCCTTTCTCTTATAAGGCTCTGCTCTGATAACTTTTAGTCTCAGTTCAAACCTTTTGCTAGCATGATAAACACCGCATCAAATTGTTAGAAAACTTAATGGAGGAAACTGTTTGTAAAACAAAAGATTGCGGTTTCAAAGATGGCAATTGCAACGACGAATCCTATGGGGGCAGAATCGTAATCCACTATTGAAGTGTTGAGATGGAATTTTCTTGAGAAAGAAGAATTATTTTTAAGAAGAAAGAAGAATTTTCTTTTTAAGAAGAAGAAAGAAGATTTATTTTTAAAAAGAAGAAGGAAGAATTATTTTTTAAGATGAAAGAATAGTTATTTTTAAGAAGAATTTTTCACCAGATTTTTCATTATACATTCAGCCAAAAGTCTTGTGGTGTATAGCAGGGGTGGCCAAACGACAAGACTTCACTCGACAACACATCTGAACAATAAAAATTTAATCCCCTACTCTCGACTTTTTTTATTAAGATCAAACTTCACTATACATGACTATACGTGACTATACTTGCTATACATTTGTATAAAAGGTGGCCAAACGACTAGATTTTTTACTAGATTTTCGGTATAGTAAAAAGTCTAGTGAAAAGTCTAGTCCTTTGGCCGGAGCTTTAGAGAGCTGCATCTGAACTTTTATGACGACTATACCTAATGAATCCTCGTGGTGGGGAAATAGATAAAAATATATCGCGATGCAGTATTTTTAATCTCGATGCCGCTCCATAAAATATTTTGGTTCTGAACTACGCAAACCAAATGCCAATGCGAAACAGAGGTGCATAATTTGGTGCAGCCAATGCAAAAATGCCTAATTTCCATGTTTTCGATTCATGCTTTAATATATTATTTGTTTCAATTTATTTTCTAAAATCAAGAAAAAATAGAGACCGTAATTTTTGTAATGGTTCACCAGCTTTTTTCACTTTGATTTTCAATTTTTTTAATTTTGAGCTTCTTCTACGCGAGGCTTTAGTGGAACTTCATTAATGTATCTAAATGCCGCAAAATTAAAATTTATTGCTAGTTTATATTTAATCGTAAAAATGATGATGAAAAAATGATAAAAATTCATAGTTTTTACATCACTGGTTTGTTTATTTTTAATCTATTTCAACAGCTAGCAGATTTGGTTTTGAATAAAGACAAATATGAAGCCAGGTCAGATTTGTCGAAGTTGAAAACGGCAAATGAGGTTTGTAAATGCAACATTTTATATAATTTATAATGCAGTGCCATAGCGCCTATTGGGGCAGGGGAAAAATTGCTCTCCCTTTTTGTCATTTATCAGATTTTGATTTTGGTTACGTAGTGTAAAAGGAGGGTAATAAACTTTCAAAAATCCCGTTGCCCCCCTAGATAATTCCTCCTTTCTATGGCACTGTAATGTGCTTAATATGTTGCCAATTTCTTTCAAGGTTTGAGACAGAAAAAATAAAATTAATCGAATAATAATGTACATTGATTAAATGTAATCCTTTATAACTTTTTTCAGATTTTTCGTAACTTTTCTGATCAATCGATTGTTATCACATACTTCAAAAATAAACAGAGCTAACATTTCATTCGTTTCAGACATAACGTATAATTCCATGCACTTTCAACTCTGCACTTTCATGCACTTTCAACTCTGCACTTTCATGTACTTTCAACTCTGGCCTAAAAATATCCTCAACTTTGCAAAGCTGCTTTGGAAGAACTTTAGTTTTGATAATTTCGTTTTTGCTTGACGTTGATATAAAATGCCTCAACTTAACATTTGTTGCCTTGTTTTCCAAAATCTGCCAAATACTTCCTGAGCTATGTACTAAAGGAAAAGCAGCGTTAATAGCTTCCTCAAAACTGTAATGTAGCATGTTCAGCAGATTGCAGCAAGCGAAATCTTCTATTTTGGGCATTCACTCCACTGGGTATAACTCATCGATAATTGGGCAGATTTTGACAAGCAAGGTATCAAACTATAAATTAAAACCGTTTACAACGAATTGAAACAGAAACAGCATTATCAAGAATAAAACTCTTCCACAACCGCTTTGCAAAGGTGGGGAAATTTTTCAAGCCAACCAGAAAATGAGTTTAAATTGCATACCATTTTTAATTAATTTTTACAGAGAATGAAGGAGATAGCCATATTTGAAAATCGTTTTAATGAGCAGATAGCCGAGAATGCTTATCTTCGCAAAGCAAATGATGAGAAAGATGCAGAACTGAAATTGGTACAACAAAAATATGTGAATGAGGTACTATTTTTTATATATTACATTTCATTATACATATAATTATTATTAAATCTACCAAAAGAACTAAAATGTTTTAATGATAATTCATTTTTAAAATATAATAGTTGGTATTGCACTATAAGTGTCAGTTAAAATCGTTATACTTTCTAAGAGTAAAAATAACGACATTTAAAAGAAATTATACAGAAGAAATTATATTTTTAAAGCTCTGATGATGGTTCCAAAGGGTTTAATGAACAAATGTTTTGCGATATTTATAAATGTATAAAAGTTCCCTTATTGTTGGAAGTTTTATTTTGGGAGTATTTTTTCATATGACCATTTACTCGTGCTGTTTCGGTTTGTTATAGTAACGTCTGATGACAACTTTTTTTGTAGGTAGCTGCTCGACGTGCCACTGACGAAATACTGATGAACTGTCAACAGAAATTACTCGACTCTGAAAACAGAGAGGTAGCATTGTTTTATTTATCGTTCACGTCTTTTTATGAGAATCGCCTTTCAAAGTTTGATATAAACAATAGAAAATAGGCGTGGCTTTGGTGTGGGACATAACCTTCTTTTTGTATTCTTAACCTTTCTCGGGTCAGTGACCATATTTTTGACCCTGGGAATGGGAAACACCATGGCTGAAATTTTCCGAAAAACTAGAAACAGAAATAGCTCAAGATCAGATTTGAAAGAATATAGGATAAAACAATACATGATTTTCTACATAAATTACAACATATAATTAGTTACATATCACCTTTCTTTCTTGTAAACTGTGCTAGTCAACACAAAAGTGCGAAAATAGTAAATTGTATCACTGCACTAGCCTTAAAGCCTGTGTACAGAACAAACTGATCAGGATAAATAAGCGAGAAAGATAAGAAACAGTGAATATGACGAGAATTCGAAATTTTTATTTTCTCGTTTGAAAGGCCTGTGATCAAAACGTGTAAAAGTTTCTCCCTTTTTCAACATCTCGTTTAGTTCCCGAGATATTATGCTTTGGAGTTGAAACCTCAGTGTCCGATTTTCACGGTGCGTGAAACTGAAGAATTTGCGAATTTGTGACGTAAAGTGTTTGTGTTATGAAAGTAACAAAACATAAAATCAATGATTGCTCGAAAATTACGGAGGCAAAGTTGTTGAAACATGTCAAATACATCAATTGAGCCGTGAAAAAACATTTGACAATTCACACAATGTTGCCACATCAACGAACTAGTTACCAGACTCCTTTGATTGTTTTGATCAATTTATTTTTACACTACTTCCTGTAGTAAATATAAGATTTTAATTCAACATCAAGCTGGCTAAGACCTATTTAAAATTATGTTTTAAAAAATGTATCACACATTTCACTGAATATTTTGAATTTTCATTTGAGAGTTCTGGTAACTAACATGTTGTCATGGCGACGAAATTCCATGTAAGAAAATGTTGATTGCCGTTCAGTTGTTGTTTATGTAAATTTGTATTGACTTTGCTTGAATAGTTTTTGAGTACTTTTCTTTTATATCAGTACTTTTATATTTTCTCATTTTCACAAGACAACCTAATTACGTCACAAATTGTTTTGGCGTTTCACTGTTACTTTTAACAACTAAAACGTCATCTTCCAACCTTCATATTTCAAAAAATATAAAAGATATTGAAAAACTGAAAAAAGCTTGTGACTTCTCATCAGACATTCTTTTGTATTAAACAATAACAATTTTCGAGTCATACGTACTTTAAATTCTCTTTGGAAAGACTTCATTCAGCAAAACAATTATCAAAATAATAAAACTTCACAAGTTTTTCTTAGACAAACATAAAACTTTGAGATCTTTCGGGATAAACCTTGTATAGTATAATTTTTGCCTGCCGGATGCATAGCTCTTATTTTCTCATCGTTTTCATGATTATAAATCACTAAAATGAAAACAATCTTGTGTGTACACATGACATACTCTCACGACTCCCACGAAGTGAGCATGGCCTAGTGGTTAAGGTGCCGGACTCGTAACCTCAAGGTCGTGGGTTCGACTCCCACCAAGGTCATACTTGCTGCGAAAGTGTGAGGAGAGCTGC